>CM059199.1:14941678-15048879 GCA_030323885.1 Branchipolynoe longqiensis | reverse complement strand
GGGGGTTGTTGCAGTGGGGGCGGGGTAGGGGTTGTTGCAGTGGGGATGGGGAGTGGGGTTGTTGGTGTGGGGGTGGGGAGTGGGCTTGTGGGGAGTGGGCTTGTTGGAGGAGGGGGGGTGGAGTGGGATTGTTGGAGTGGGGGTGTGGAGTGTGGTTGTTGGGGTGTGGAGTGTGGTTGTTGCAGTAGGGAGTGCATCAGGGGGTGGGGTGGCGGAGGGGGGTGGGGTGTATCAGTGTGTGTGTGTGGGGGGGGGGGGGGGGGTGACGCGCCGTACAACTACATGTGTGTGGCCTGGTACAGAACCACTTAGGGCTGACCGGGTTATTCATGCCCCATGGGGTCAGATTGACGTACTACAAGCCATGCTGATCACGCATGCCTTTGTTGGATATTGTGTTCTTTTTCTGTGTCCGTTGCTGTTGTATTGATCAGGCTATCTTTCATAGACCTATTGTGTTCTTGAGGTGATGGGCTTCCGATGGCAAGGCCGTCCATGCCTGGAGCAATCCATACATGCGATATGGATCTTATCTGCAGTAAACCTGTGCCTGCATGTGTAGGCCTGCACACAAGTTCTCGTCATTGCACTAGGAATACTGTCCCCATTCTTATCTTATCTGCAGTAAACCTGTGCCTGCATGTGTAGGCCTACAAACGAGGTCTAGTCATTGCACTAGGAATACTGTCCCCATTCTTATCTTATCTGCAGTAAACCTGTGCCTGCACGTGTAGGCCTACACACGAGGTCTAGTCATTGCACTAGGAATACTGTCCCCATTCTTATCTTATCTGCAGTAAACCTGTGCCTGCACGTGTAGGCCTACACATGAGGTCTAATCATTGCACTAGGAATACTGTCCCCATTATTATCTTATCTGCAGTAAACCTGTGCCTGCATGTGTAGGCCTACACACGAGGTCTAGTCATTGCACTAGGAATACTGTCCCCATTCTTATCTTATCTGCAGTAAACCTGTGCCTGCATGTGTAGGCCTACACACGAGGTCTAGTCATTGCACTAGGAATACTGTCCCCATTCTTATCTTATCTGCAGTAAACCTGTGCCTGCATGTGTAGGCCTACACACGAGGTCTAGTCATTGCACTAGGAATACTGTCCCCATTCTTATGCAGGGATGGCTGAATGAGTTCAGCGTCCGTCTCCGGTTTTGGGAGATCGGGGGATCCGAACCCATGGGTTCGTGGGTTCGAACCCTGGTCGAGTCAAACCAATGACTTAAAAATGTATACTAGCCAGATGCTCGGCATTATTAGGATAGGGCAAAGACTGGTTGGCTCAGTGTCAGGATAATGTGACTGAGTCGGATATCAGGTCATGGTGCTGGTGGCCTAATCTCACAATGAGGCAGCACTATAGTGCTGCCTCATTGTGAGATTAGGCCACCTCATTGTGAGATTAGGCTGCCTCATTCCCATGAGTGCCCACTGTCTCAAGTCGGTACCCGTCCTGATATGACGTTAGATGTTGCTAGGACGTTAAACAACAAACACACCCTGCAGGTTAGGGGTGTTTCCAATGTTGCAGACGCACCAGAGTGACTAAGTGAGTGGTTATACGTCGTGTATGTAAACATTGGGCTCCCCCCACCCACCCCTCACCACCTCCACCCCAACCCCCACCCGTCCATCCTCATCCCTACCCGTGTATACAAACACCTGTACGAGAGGCCCAGCCTTCTTCACGACACCTGCACAAGCAGACAATGTCGTAGATGCTACCTACCAACCCACCCGCAAGTACTCTAATTAATACACACGCAGAAGGATGCCAGCAGCGATCAGCACACACACACAGTAACCATAGTTACCTCCTCATCCAGTACCCTGGGCCCCTGGGCACTCCTCCTCCTGAAGCCATTTCCTCCTGTGGGTGGTGGGTGCTATTTCCGATCACACTGAGGGCTCACACTGCAACTGCTAACTGACGATGTGTGTGCATTGTGGGTTCAGACTCGGTTGGTGCGAGCAGTGTGACGGTGAAGGCCTGGAGAGAACACGTAGCCGTACACTTTTGGTGGGGGGGGGGGGGCGGAGGGGGCGGGGGGGAGGGAATGAATGTTAGTCATGCACAGTATAACCTCTTTAACTGACCACCTCCACAGATCGACCACTCCCCTATATCGATCGCTTTATTTGGATCCTAACAACACCACTGTAACCATATCTAACTCCCAAAACCGACCACCTCCCTAACTGGACCTCTTAATGTCAGTCCCAAGGTCGGTCGATTTAGAGAGATTTTACTGTATGTCTTTTGTCAGTGCTGTAGCACTGGTCTTCCGAGCATCGCTGTCACTTATTTTTACTGATGAAAACAATTATGGTTATTATGCAATATTACATTGCAAGCAACATCTGGGCCGCGTTCAAGGTACACCTCGGAGAAATTCCTGACATCACGCTAGTCTGAATGACAAAAGCAGTTGGTTGCCTCGAAAATGGCTGCCCCCATAGGGGGAAGCCATTTGCAATGGAAAAGAAGAGCTCTGATTGGCTGAAACCACTGAATTCAGCGGCCATTTTCGAGGCCCTTTTTCCTCCTACTTGAAAAGGGAGATGTCTCCGAGGCGTCTCCAAGGCATACCCTGAACTCAAATAGGCCAAAAAGACCTCTCCGAGCCCTCTCCGAGTCGTCTCTGAGGCATACCCTGAATGCAGCCCTGGTGATATAGGACATGTACAAAGACGTAATCACAGTCAAGTTTTATTAGTTGGGTGTGCTAGGGTTTGACGACATAGCAAAATTTAAGCTCATATCAAGACGGGTACCGACTATCAACAGTGTGCAATAATGGCGACTTTATTGTGCTACCCCACTAGGATACCGCACCACCAGCACCATGAATTGATATCCCACTCAGTCATAATCATACACTTTGACCAACTAGTCTTGACCTATACCATCCTAGCAATGCCAATACAAGACAAGGCAGTCCCAAGGGTCAACATTGTAACCCTTTGGCCGGGGATTAAACCTTCCGTATTTAACATGGGAAGCGGGTGCCTTACCCAGTCAGCCATTCTAGCCACTTTGGATGAAGTGTCGTCTCACAAGTTACACACGTTTGCAGGATAGGAATTGAACAAAGAAGTTCATTGAATACCACACCCAGCTGTGGTTGTTTGAAATAACCCAATATTTTATTTTAACCACTTTTTAGATTCCTTAATTAAGCTTTACCAATTGATATGTCATAAACAATATTGATCTTCCTCAGTTCACTACTCCATTCCACATCCTAGAAATGCTGCGTGCCAGGATAGGTAGCGATAAGTATGAATTGGTTTGACTCAGCCAGTGGCCAGCCACACACAGGTATGTGTGTGTGTGTGTGGGGGGGGGGGAGGGGGGGATGTCGAACTCATTCAGCCATCCTGTCTCATTACTAGGAATAGGTTGCTTGCGCACTTTACAGTCCTACCCCAGTGGGAGACCATGCCACCAGCACCATGACCTGATATCCTACTCAGTCACATTATCCTGATAAGAGCTAAGCAGTACTTATCCTATCCTATCCTATCCTATCCTATTAATGCCAAGTGCCTGGCTAGAAAGCGACAAATATCAATTTTATAAGTCATTGGTTTGATGACACGACCAGGTACCGAACTCCCGATCTCCCGCACGTGAGTCCTGCGCTCTATCGATTCGGCCATCGCGCCAGGTGTAGTAGAAATAATTCTACATGCGTATCCAATATTTGCCACAACTCGGAACCATCTAAGCAATTGGCCTGGTTAGAACCGTGCTGGTCGGTTGGTTGTTGGAGCTTTACGTCCTGGGAACATCTAAGGTCATATCAGGACGGGAGAACCATGCGTGTACTGGTGTAGCTAGTCGGGCTAGTACAGCAATTTGAAAGTGGCTTGCACCAATCAGTCTGGGAAAGCTTCTTTTTTTTTCTTGTTTTATTTAATGACATCTCGAGAGCACATTGATTTTTATCATCAGCTATTGGATGTCAAACATATGGTCATTCTGACATTTCTTTGGAGGAAACCCGCTGCCGCCACACAGGATACTCTTATCGATAAGCAGCAAGAGGTCTTATATGCACTTTCCCACAGATAGGACAGCACATACCACAGCCTTTGATGAACTAGTTGTGGAGCTGGGAAAACCTGACAAACTTGCTTAAATAAACTCCAAGCATTTATGAATACTTTAATTGTCTTTCTTACATAGTCGGATACCGGAAAGCATGTTTTCATAGCAGTACTTTAGTGGAATGTTGCAATGCAATGCAATGTGATGTGATGCAATAGTGGCTATTGTTAGTCGACACCGTCATGTCAACAAACACCCCCCTCCCCTCCCCACGGCTAACTAGGCAGTATTAATAACTTACACCCGGTGCTGCCATCTAGTATTTTAGCCTAACCTAGTTGCTAGGGTTTAACCTAACCCAGATGCTTTTTCGGTTCCTGCCTTTTTTTAAAGATAAATATGTCAGGTTGACTATTTTACATATTTGAAGGGAATAATTTAGGAGGTTTTAGAGTGAGGTGCAGTTATAGAAAGTATGTGTGGTGTTCTCTGTGGCAGAGTGGTTAGAGTGTCTGACTTTTTTCTAGGTCAGACTCCTAATCTGAAGGTTGGTGGTTCGATTCCCCGTGCCCTCACCTCTGCCAATTTGGATTTCCACCGCTGTGGATAACTTACAGCGTCATCAAAGGCCAGTTGCTCTCATACCAGGGCCTATATGTATGAGACCGGGTTAGCGGTCGTAACCCGGCGTCGGGCGGATTTCCCGGGTTAGCGGCGAAAAACTGTATGTATGTGTCGGGGTTAAACTAACTTGGGGAGCGTAAAGTTGCCTGCAACTAACCCAAAGCGAAACCAGGGTTAGGCACCGATTATGCCCAAATCTATTCAATGCGACCATATTTAACAGAATTACATACGCAATAAGTGAAATTTTATCAATTTAACCCTAAATTCGAAGCGTTATTAAGGCTACCGCCGCATTGGCGGCGATATTAATAGTTATATTTTCGAATCGACGAACGTACAGTAAACAAACCGCCGCTGCCCCCAGTATGGAAAGTGACGGCACCACTGAACTCATTCAGCCATCCTGTCTCATTACTAGGAATAGGTTGCTTGCGCACTTTACAGTCCTACCCCAGTGGGAGACCATGCCACCAGCACCATGACCTGATATCCTACTCAGTCACATTATCCTGATAAGAGCTAAGCAGTACTTATCCTATCCTATCCTATCCTATCCTATTAATGCCAAGTGCCTGGCTAGAAAGCGACAAATATCAATTTTATAAGTCATTGGTTTGATGACACGACCAGGTACCGAACTCCCGATCTCCCGCACGTGAGTCCTGCGCTCTATCGATTCGGCCATCGCGCCAGGTGTAGTAGAAATAATTCTACATGCGTATCCAATATTTGCCACAACTCGGAACCATCTAAGCAATTGGCCTGGTTAGAACCGTGCTGGTCGGTTGGTTGTTGGAGCTTTACGTCCTGGGAACATCTAAGGTCATATCAGGACGGGAGAACCATGCGTGTACTGGTGTAGCTAGTCGGGCTAGTACAGCAATTTGAAAGTGGCTTGCACCAATCAGTCTGGGAAAGCTTCTTTTTTTTTCTTGTTTTATTTAACGACATCTCGAGAGCACATTGATTTTTATCATCAGCTATTGGATGTCAAACATATGGTCATTCTGACATTTCTTTGGAGGAAACCCGCTGCCGCCACACAGGATACTCTTATCGATAAGCAGCAAGAGGTCTTATATGCACTTTCCCACAGATAGGACAGCACATACCACAGCCTTTGATGAACTAGTTGTGGAGCTGGGAAAACCTGACAAACTTGCTTAAATAAACTCCAAGCATTTATGAATACTTTAATTGTCTTTCTTACATAGTCGGATACCGGAAAGCATGTTTTCATAGCAGTACTTTAGTGGAATGTTGCAATGCAATGCAATGTGATGTGATGCAATAGTGGCTATTGTTAGTCGACACCGTCATGTCAACAAACACCCCCCTCCCCTCCCCACGGCTAACTAGGCAGTATTAAACTTACACCCGGTGCTGCCATCTAGTATTTTAGCCTAACCTAGTTGCTAGGGTTTAACCTAACCCCGATGCTTTTTCGGTTCCTGCCTTTTTTTAAAGATAAATATGTCAGGTTGACTATTTTACATATTTGAAGGGAATAATTTAGGAGGTTTTAGAGTGAGGTGCAGTTATAAAAAGTATGTGTGGTGTTCTCTGTGGCAGAGTGGTTAGAGTGTCTGACTTTTTTCTAGGTCAGACTCCTAATCTGAAGGTTGGTGGTTCGATTCCCCGTGCCCTCACCTCTGCCAATTTGGATTTCCACCGCTGTGGATAACTTACAGCGTCATCAAAGGCCAGTTGCTCTCATACCAGGGCCTATATGTATGAGACCGGGTTAGCGGTCGTAACCCGGCGTCGGGCGGATTTCCCGGGTTAGCGGCGAAAAACTGTATGTATGTGTCGGGGTTAAACTAACTTGGGGAGCGTAAAGTTGCCTGCAACTAACCCAAAGCGAAACCAGGGTTAGGCACCGATTATGCCCAAATCTATTCAATGCGACCATATTTAACAGAATTACATACGCAATAAGTGAAATTTTATCAATTTAACCCTAAATTCGAAGCGTTATTAAGGCTACCGCCGCATTGGCGGCGATATTAATAGTTATATTTTCGAATCGACGAACGTACAGTAAACAAACCGCCGCTGCCCCCAGTATGGAAAGTGACGGCGATTTGTTTACTTTACTTTCGTCGATTCGAAAATATAACTATTAATATTGCCGCCAATGCGGCGGTAGCCTTAATAACGCTTCGAATTTAGGGTTAAATTGATAAAATTTCACTTATTGCGTATGTAATTCTGTTAAATATGATCGCATTTAATATATTTGAGCCTAATATATGGCTACAAACGCAGAGCGATTTGCCAAATCTATAAATAACTGAAACGTTAGCTAACTCGCGCGCGCTTTTGACTCATACATCCCCCCCCCCCCCGTGACACATTTGGAACCCCGGGGTTAGCTAACCCGGGACCCGCCTTTAACCCTGGTACGGTTAAAAATTGGCTCATACATATGGGCCCCATGTCTATGTGGTGTGGGAGGTTAAAAATCCCTTGGGTTGGTAAAAGTGTAGGATCGGGCTTTCTATCAACAAACTGTCTAATGGTGAAAACAAGTCTAATCAGGCTTATCCATGATAGGCAGTATAAATCTTCAAGAAAAAAAACGTTTGAAGACAACTAGTCAGATTTTATTACGAACAGACGCGGTGGCTGAATAGGAAAGAACGTAGGATTCCCATATGAAATGCCAGGAGTTCAAATCCCAGCTGAGTCAAACCAATGACTTACAAACTTGATACTTGTTGCTACTTAGCCTGGCCCTGGGAATGGAAAGGACTGGTTAGCGCAGAATCAAGATAATGTGACTGAGTGGGGAAATCAGATCACAGTGCCGGCATCCAGGGCTCGTATTCATGTGCTGGTGCCAGGGCCTTAACAGCGGCTAGGATAGCTCCACCTGGCTCACGGTGGAAAATTTGTATTCATGGGCTGGTGCCAGCGCTAACCGCCGACTGTAGCCTAGGCTAAGCTACCCTGGTTTCAAATCTAGTTTAACTGCTAGCCGTGTCGGTTAGTGTGCCGCCCGCCGATATATTAGACCCAAATCTATTCAATGCGATCATATTTAACAGAATTACATACGCAATAAGTGAAATTTTATTAATTTAACCCTAAAAGCGAACGATATTAACGCTGGCACCGCATCGCGGCGTTATTCATATTGTCGAATCGACGAATCTAAACAAAACAAATTGTCGCCGTCGTCAAATAGCGGTGGTCGCCGGGTACAAGCAGAGAGGGATTTCCCAAATCTATAAATAAACTCACGGTTAGCTATCCACGGCGGCTTGGACATTGGTGAATACGACTTGACCTATTACTCCAACCTGCCACTAGCCGTGGATAGCTACCCCAGAGCTAGCGTGTAGCACGGGCTACGCCTGGCACCACTACATGAATACGGGCCCTGGTCTCCCAGTTGGGCAGTGCTATAAAGTCACCATTAATTAACAGTCGCAAGTCGCTACCCCTCCTGATAAGACCTCACATGTTGCCAGGTCAAAATCCCAACAAACAAAGCATGTTTTATGTGGATATTCATTGAGTAATATTCAATCCAGGAAACAAAAGACACAAACTCGGCGTTTTTAACCCAGATTTTATTCACCCCGTTTACACGGCCTACAACAGAACACAACTCGGACAAACAATATCAGTAGATTCTCCAGCACCCTAAAGTCCCCCGATGGACTATTCAAAGATTAGCCACTTCAGAATTTCAGTAAACTAAGTACTTGTGATTGTATGACCCAACTAACATACATAATGTATATGGTGTTCATCTATAACCACACAATTAGGATAGTAGAACACGTGATGACACCATGGACATATCCATGTCAATCTGTATGTGGAACAGCATCAGGATGTCGGCACTATGAAAACACTCACTTCTAGCACCGCGGCGCTTATACCCGAGTCACACTACAGCTTGCAACAACTTTGCGACCACTTTAGACCAAAGAACCCCCACTCACCTGTGACGTCCTTGCTACCAAAACAATGGTTGCCGATGTCTGGGCGTCACTGGTGAGTGTGGGTTCTTTGCTCTCAGGTGGTCGCAAAGTGGTCGCAAAGTGGTCGCAAAGTGGTCACTAGCTGTAGTGTGACTGGGGTATCAGGAAGATTAAGGGCAATATGCATATATATCCTTAACAGAAATATTACAAGGGGGCGTCTCAAGGACTCAATTCGTTCAAGGAAATAAGCCAACTGTCTGAACACTCCTTCAATGTAAGCCCAATGCCTGAAATTAAACCACCTGGACACATGACAACCGATGAACGTAGCCCCAACTTAAACCACCTGGACACATGACAACCAACGAACGCAGCCCCAAATTAAACCACCTGGAGACATGACAACCAACGAACGCAGCCCCAAATTAAACCACCTGGACACATGACAACCAACGAACGTAGCGCCAAATTAAACCACCTGGAGACATGACAACCAACGAACGCAGCACCCCCCCCCCCCCACCACTCCGACACTGACCAATGAAACATTAAATAATATAATCTCATCTCATTGTTCTCAATGTAGGCCTATTCCTAAGCACAATCCACTTAAACCCCGCTAAAAAAAATACTTGCAAGTTGGAAAATTGGTATTAATCTGGTCACATGATTTTAACGGTCCTTAGAATAGCAAACAGTTATTAATAAGAAATCTAGCAATGTGAATAGGGCAGGTTTTTGGGGTGTTTGAACAAAATATTAAGACCGACTCATGGACATCACTCTCACAGCAGAGAGCTAAATGGAGAGCGGCAGTCAAGTAATGAAAGCAGTATTTGTCGCATCGCGACCGACAGCATGACGATGATGAAACAATAAAAGCTCATGCTTTAGTAATAGAAATTTACTCAACTACCAATCAACGTAGACCTACCTTGATCAGTTTCACTCATAGGTCACACACATTATGTATAAAGTAAGTAAAGCTTTTATTTAATGACCCCTCTAGAGCACATTCATTTTGGTATCATCGAGTATTGGACGTCAAACACATTACATCTAGATGGCTTAGTTGTTGGAGTTTTACGTCCTGGCAACATCTAAGATGGTTAAACTGCGAGAATATGCACCGGTCATTTTTGCGAACAACCCGTGTGCGCTGGTCGGGGCAGACTTTGTATTGTTGCATCCTACCCTCTATCGAACGAGGTTGTCAGAGTGAGGCTAGAGAAGGAAGGTTTGTTGGAGGCCAACCAGCCAGCGAGACACCAAAATGTAGCAAATATTAAGTTACTTCATAAGGATACAACTCCTTACATAATGACAGTATGTCCATGACATAACGCAGTATAATGTCAGTAACAGTCTCAACCCTATACAGTTCCCATTTGCTAATCAATCATCAAACCTTCCCAAGTGCGAACATCAATTAATCAACAGACCTTACTTAGGAACGGATATTATCTTGTGAGTTATATATCTGTTAATTAACCCAATAAACAAACCCTACTTAGGCTCAGCCATTAATCCCAATAAACGAGCGCTACTTGGGCTCGGACATGGCCATGTGCACCGCGTACACTTCGCGCGTGCGCGCGAACACTGGACTGGCCCTCTGCCGCATGACGGTCGTGGCGACCTTGACGACCAGTCCGACCGTGACGACGATGAGCAGACATATAGTGAACATGGAGCTGGGGTCCGTCACGCTCCAGTGAGTCACCACCTCCACGACGAGCGCGCCCATCACGACCAGGTAGGGTGTGAAGGTGAAGCGCAGGTAGCGCTCAGCGATCACCATGTCGACGAGCATGTACAGGACGAGCTCCAGCGTCAGCATGCCGAGCGCGGCGCCGCGCGCCCCCGGTCCCGGTCCCGGCCCGCCCCGCGCCCCACCACCCTGCACCACGGCCAGGTTGGCAACGGCCGCAACGCCAGCCCAGGCAGCGTACAGCCCTAGCCCGTTGTGCACGAAGCCGACGACGAGCCAAGCCTCCCGTCCGTGTCCACACCGCTCCAGGGTGGCGTGGTACCGGTGCAGACTGTACACGGACAGGCCGAGGCACACGAACAGCGCCAAGGTCAAGGCCACCAAGAACCTGCGGAGTGGGGAGCAATGTTATATTGCGATTTCATAATATTTAATAACGTGACTGGGGAGTTATATGAGTGGGAAGAGGAGATACTTCAGGGCCAACACTCTGATCTAGATCAAAGATTCACCTTTGACTCTGTCGCCGTATCAGCGGTGACCTCCATCCCTATGTAAAAGTTGGGCGAAAATGTGTCAATATTGATGGCCTTAAAATGGCTTAGTTTGGCAGTTCTATCTTATGTTGATTAAAAATAATAAAATCCAATGGCTACAATCCAAGTGTACATGTTTTCCTTCAACATAGACTGCAGAGTGTTCAAATCACATAATATTAAGGCATAATGCCACAAAATCAGTTTGAAGTGATAAGAGTCCATGAAATAAGTCCTCCGTGTTTGAACTGGTTGTACCACCTGATTACCTCAGCCAATGAAAATTGCCTAGATTGAACTCTACCAAAATGGCCAACATGTGGATATGTCGATCCAGACTTTTAAGACTTCATCTAAAGTTGTGGGTAAGTATTTCCAGATGTGAATATACAATAAAACCTCTAACCGACCACCTCCACAGATCGACCACTCTCCTATATCGATCGCTTTATTTGGGTCCCAGCAATATCATTGTAACCATATTCTAACTTCCTAAACCGACCACCTCCCTAAATAGACCACTTAAAGTCGGTCCCAAGGTCGGTCGATCTAGAGAGGATTTACTGTATTTTGCTTCTTAGAATGTATGCTCTCATTTCATTTCCCCCATTATCGCCAGCTTTTATACAGGGTTGGTGTCCACCCCTCCTGTGGCTACCGCAGCAGTACGTGGGGTGACTTATCTGCTAGCAACCTGGGCCGCGTTCAGGCTCCGTCTTGGAGGCGTCTCGGAGGCGTCTCGGCGACGTCTCGGCGATGCTTTTTGGCTTATTTGCGTTCAGGGTGTCTCGGCGACATCTCGGCGATGCCTCCCTTTTCAATCAGGAGACAAAAAGCGCCTCGAAAATGGCCGCCGTCTCCAGTGGTTTCAGCCTATCACATCACAGCTTTCCCATTGCAAATGGCCACCGCCTCTGGGGGCGGCCATTTTTGAGACAACTGCCTTTGCCGTTCAGACTAGCATGACGTCAGGCCCATCGCCGAGGCACCTCTGAGACGGAGCCTGAACGCAGCCCAGGCTACTTGAGAAGGGTCCACATCGACGAAAGGAGCAAAAACGGCTGACCACTGGGTCATATCGAGCATACCCTTGCAGGATGAGTTTTCCATTCAGTAAGTAGTGATATTGTGTGATTTAAACAGAAATCAATGTAGATAAATTTCAAATATACTTCAAACAATTTAATCTGTGCAAAAGATACATAAATATGTGATAATATGAAGAGGAAAGTATTTCCAGCAAGTTCAAGTGGGCTCAAACGCATAAGCATATTCAGCCGTGTCTGGTTGGGTCGCCCAGTATAGCGCTGAATATGCTTATGGAGTTTTCACCTATTATCACTCAGTCTCCAACTTGTCAACCAAAACAATGTAGAAATTGACATGGCCATGGAGCTTCAGGATGGCAGATAAAATATTTGTTTATTGTCAAATATTTCTGTTCTATAATATATCAATAATGCAGATTACTAATCTACTTCACCGAGTTCTCGCGAACACGAGAAGAGGAAAGTCTATTTCCGGCAAGTTCAAAAGGGCTCAAACGAGTTCAACCATGGATGGTTGGGTCGCTCCGTACAGCGCTGAATATGCTTATCGGCTACATAGTTTACGAACCCGAGGGCGACCTGGGGCTGATGGAGGTGCCAGGTGAACAGCCAGGCGATGTTACAGGCGAGGGCCAAGGTGAAGAGCAGGTACAGGGACCAGGGCAGGAAGGGCGGCGAGTAGTACAGGAAGCCCTTCCCACTCTTCCGGCACACAGTCGTCAGCACGTACGTCATCCACGCCACCTGGTGACAACCGGAAGTCAGTGTATCACAGTAATCCACAGTCATCCATGTTAATGTTAGTCTAGTTGCATAGATGAAAGCATCAAGTTTTCTAAATAAAATTACTTCGATTAAATTTGGTCCTAAATATTGAACTTCGATACTGGTGCATTTATTGAACATGACAAGGTGCATAAGATAATTTAATAGAACCCGTTAGCCAATGCTGTCAATTCTGACGTGCTTGACATTAAGAGGCACACACGTGCCACAGATAGACCCTGGTTACCTGTTTGTGTGGGTTTGTTGCTACAGACAGAGGCACACACCTGGCACAGCTAGACCTAGATAAAAGATTCACCCGGTACTTGTAGTACACGGGTGAAGACCAGCCTTATATAAATACGGGCGAAAATAGCGTAAGTATGGAACAACAAGTAGAATGCCTGGCACCAGTGTCAAATGGTTACTTATATCAGAACAGAGTTGGTGAATGAGAGAGAATGCGCAAAGACAAGATGGCGGCCAGAGAACGGCATCGATTTCACTTTGAAATCTGATTAAACTAGATATTATACTATATTTTTCAACTCAAAGGTAGCGGGCTATCAATAAGACATATGTAAAGAATAAATGTTGCTTCTTAGATTGTGAAATTAGGCTCTCAATTCATTGACCCGTTTTTTCAACAGCTTTTACATAGGGTTAGCACCCCTACTGCAGCAGTACGGGGTGAATCTTGTATCTAAGGTAGACCTGTTTGTGTGGGTTTGTTTCTACAGACAGAGGCACACACCTAGCACAGGTAGACCCTGGTTACCTGTTTGTGTGGGTTTGTTGCTACAGACAAAGGCACACACCTGCCACAGATAGACCCTGGTTACCTGTTTGCGTGGGTTTGTTGCTACAGACAGAGGCACACACCTGCCACAGGTAGACCCTGGTTACCTGTTTGTGTGGGTTTGTTGCTACAGACAGAGGCACACACCTGCCACAGATAGACCCTGGTTACCTGTTTGTGTGGGTTTGTTGCTACAGACAAGGCAACACCTGCCACAGATGACCTGGTACCACAGGTAGACCCTGGTTACCTGTTTGCGTGGGTTTGTTGCTACAGACAGAGGCACACACCTGCCACAGGTAGACCCTGGTTACCTGTTTGTGTGGGTTTGTTGCTACAGGCAGAGGCACACACCTGCCACAGATAGACCCTGGTTACCTGTTTGCGTGGGTTTGTTGCTACAGACAGGCACACACTGGCTACCGTTTGCGTGGGTTTGTTACAAAGGCACACACCTGCCACAGATAGACCCTGGTTACCTGTTTGTGTGGGTTTGTTGCTACAGACAGAGGCACACACCTGCCACAGGTAGACCCTGGTTACCTGTTTGTGTGGGTTTGTTGCTACAGACAGAGGCACACACCTGCCACAGATAGACCCTGGTTACCTGTTTGCGTGGGTTTGTTGCTACAGGCAGAGGCACACACCTGCCACAGGTAGACCCTGGTTACCTGTTTGTGTGGGTTTGTTGCTACAGACAGAGGCACACACCTGCCACAGATAGACCCTGGTTTGTGTGGGTTTGTTGCTACAGACAGGCACACACTGGCTACCTGTTTGCGTGGGTTTGTTGCTACAGACAGAGGCTCACACCTGCCACAGGTAGACCCTGGTTACCTGTTTGTGTGGGTTTGTTGCTACAGACAGAGGCACACACCTGTCACAGGTAGACCCTGGTTACCTGTTTGCGTGGGTTTGTTGCTACAGACAGAGGCACACACCTGCCACAGATAGACCCTGGTTACCTGTTTGTGTGGGTTTGTTGCTACAGACAGAGGCACACACCTGCCACAGATAGACCCTGGTTACCTGTTTGTGTGGGTTTGTTGCTACAGACAGAGGCACACACCTGCCACAGATAGACGATTCCCCAGGCGAGAAGTGTGTAGTCCGCAGGGGTAATGTCCATGTAGCCCCGGGTCATGTCGCGCGTGTCATTCCAGAAAAAGTCTACGTCGGCAGGCGTCAAACAAAGAACTTAACTTACAAATAGCAATAGCATTCTCAAAGTCACAGTGGGCATAATCGATTAATCAACTCGGGGTCACCCGAGCCACTCTTTGGTGCATGCGCACATCCTGCAGACTTTGGTCGAATAATCGAATACGCTTCTCCACGCTCGGGGTGGAAAAAATGGTGGCTTAATCCAACACTTTTTTCTTTTTTTTAATAACCGATATAACTACAGCAAATTAGGATTTAAAGTATTCAATGATTGCATAGTTTAGTTATATTTCCATTTCATTAATCTGTGTTATTACCACAAAAAAAACACCATGTAGGACTGGTACTTGTAGCTATTATCCTGCAGGATGGTACCAGCACAAATGTGACGTCATCATTCCTGGCAAACCCCAGCCAAGAGGTGGGTTACTGGGGTCGGTTCATTTTGCACACAACACATGTTTTTGTCAACTCCACTTGCGGTGTTCGATTTGAAATTCTAGCAACTCGGGTGACCCGAATCGGCCGGGTCGTGTTAATCGATTACTCCCCGAGGTACCTCACAATTAATCCGACTGAGGGCGCTGTGACTATACAAGTCGTTAAAGTTGCGCAGTCCGATGGTTTTGAATGTCATTTTCTGAGAAATATATTACGTTGATTGTTGGTAGTCTACCTTACTTTAGTTTGAAGTTGTTGCCGATTGTTTTACGCCCTAGCAACATCTAAAGTCATATCAGGACGGGTACCGACTTGTGTCAGTGCGGACTCACAGCGACTATAGTCTATAGACTATATAGTGCTGCCCCACTGGGAGACCAGGCCGCCAGCACCATGACCCAATATCCAACTCAGTCACATTATCCTGACACTTAGATAAAAGATTCACCCCAGACTTACAGTACAGGGGTGAACGACGACGTAGTCTAAATACGGACGAAAATAGCTTTAGTATGGAATGGGAAGTAGAAAATACTAGAATGCCTGGCACCAGTGTCAAATGCTTACTTATATCAACACAGAGTTGGTGAAATGGGGGAGAATGCAAAACGACAAGATGGCGGCCAGAGAACGCCATCGATTTCACTTTTAAATTGCATTAAAGTATATGTTTTATTATATTTTCCAACTCAAAGGTAGCGTGTAGATATGAAGATGTACATAAAGAATATATCGTGCTTCTTAAATATAGAATTTAGCAGCTCAGTTAATTAACCCAGCATTTCGAAATTCTTCGCCAGTTTTTTCTAATGGATTGGTTTTCACCCCTGTACTGGAAGTACGGGGTGAATCTTTTATCTACCTAACACTGTGCTAACCAGTCATTGCTCACTCTTATTAATGCTGAGCGCCGGGCATTGGTTTGACTCGACCGGGAATCGAACTAACAATCTCCCGCACGCGAGGCCCGCGTTCTGCCAATTCCGCCATTGCGCCCGATCAATCAGGTATAGCAACTCGTTATGGAAATTACAGTTCTGTGCATAAAAACTCAAGGAAAATGTCGATATAACCTCATTCAAACGCAATGACTTTGACAGTTGTTTTAGCTAAGAGCACCCACTTGACAGTTGTTTTAGCTAAGAGCACCCACTTGACAGTTGTTTTAGCTAAGAGCACCCACTTGACAGTTGTTTTAGCTAAGAGCACCCACTTGACAGTTGTTTTAGCTAAGAGCACCCACTTGACAGTTGTTTTAGCTAAGAGCACACACTTGACAGTTGTTTTAGCTAAGAGCACACACTTGACAGTTGTTTTAGCTAAGAGCACACACTTGACAGTTGTTTTAGCTAAGAGCACACACTTGACAGTTGTTTTAGCTAAGAGCACACACTTGACAGTTGTTTTAGCTAAGAGCACACTTGACAGTTAAAGTCCACTTACCGATATTCAGGAGGGACTTTCCAAACCCGGACAGGAAGTTGACGAAAATGCAGGCAACCAGGAAGAACCACGTGACCACGATCAATGCAATGTAGGACAGTCGGAGCGCCATGGTTGGAGCTGGTCTGCAACGATACTGTAAACGTGGGGTTTTACATCCCAGCAACGTCTAAGGTAAGCAGGACGAGAACCGACTTGTGACAGCGCACGTGGTGTTCTCTGTGGTGGAGTGGTTAGAGTGTCTGAATTTTTTCTAGGTCGGAGTCCCTAATCTGAAGGTCGGTGGTTCGATTCCCCATGCCCCCACCTCTGTCAATTTGGATTTCCATCGCTGTGTATAACTTACAGCGTCATCAAAGGCCAGTTGCTCTCATACCATGTCTATGTGGTGTGGGAGGTTAAAACTCCCTTGGGTCGGTAAAAGTGTAGGCTCGGGCTTTCTATCGACCAACTGTCTACTGGTGAAAACAAGTCTATTCAGACTTATCCATGATAGGCAGTATAAATCTTCAAGAAAAAACCATGGTGACTTTATAGTGCTCTCCCACAGGAAAACCAGACTACCTGCACCATGACTCAATATGCCACTCAGTCACATAATCCTGATACTGAGCCAACCAGTCCTTGCCCTATCCTAGTAATCCCGAGCGCCAGGCTATGCATGTAACGACAAAGATCAATTTTGTAAGTGATTGGTTTGACTCGGTCAGGGATCGAACCCAAGACCTTACTCAATATATCTGTATATTATACATACCACCATTGTGTATATTGTGTAATCACCAGAGAAATGTGGAATATGCATATAGTTTCAAGCTATTAAGTTCTGGTGGGCTTATTTAAATACATTATATACATAATACATGCTATATATACATTAAATATATTATATCAATGGCTTAGCTTCCATATACGCAGGTACGTACCACCTGAAAATACTTTTTTAAATCTTATCAAAAAATGTTTCATAGAGTTATTCCCTCGCGTTTTATTCCATCTGTGCCACCTAAGGTTCCCAGGCAGGGTCCCAGTGCATATATTTTGTGTTTTACATCCTAGCAACATCTAAGGTCATATCAGGATGGGTACCGACTTGTGACAGTGCGCACTCATGGCGACGTCATAGTGCTGTCCCAGTGGGAAACCAGGCCACCAGCACCATGACCTGATATTCCACTCGGTCACATTATCCTGACACTGAGCCAACCAGTCCTTGTCCTATCCTATTAATGCCGAGCGCCTGACTAGGAAGCGACAAGTATCAATTTGATAAGTCATTGGTTTGACTCCACCGGGAACCGAACTCCCGACCTTCCCGCACACGAGGCCCGCGCTCTACCGATTAGGCCACAGCGCCCGGACCCAGCACACATACATATATTCTATATTTCACATATTATATATGTACACATGTCAAAAAACCAACACCAACCACACCCACCCCACAACCAACACCACCACCCAACAACACCCCACCACCCACCCAACACAACCAACCCCCCAAACAACACAAACAACAACACAACACACACAACCAACAACAACAACACAAAACCAAACCACGGGGTGATGAAATGGAAATAGGCCTAGAGGGACTCAACCCCATCTCACCACACCAACACCACCCCCAACACCCCACCACCCACAACACTACACATGTATATATAGATGCAACATTCCAGAACACAGGTGGTTTAATTCTATAGCCCCGTTCACACTGGCGAGTTAAGTCGGCTTAACTAATTCGCCTCCTTTAGTTCGACTCAAATTGGTCGTGTGGACGTGATGTTGGTGCGACTTAGGCATGAGCCGAATCACCAAGTTCGCTTCAAGTAAACCACGTCGAGAGGTAGCATAGATGAAGCGAACTAGCTTAAGTCGGCCCACCTTGCCTGTGTGGACAGTAGCGGTTTACTTGAGGCGGATTAAGCACGTCACTCTATATAATATAATTTGGTCTATGAACCGGCTAGAGGTGCACATATATTTTTTTCATCATTATTTTTAGGGTTTCACTGCCCAGCAGAAGTTTTGACCATTCCAAAACAATACGACTCAGTCTATACATATCTAGGTCGAACCCACACTCTCTCGTGGTGACGTCGACGAACCGAAACTGGCACTGTTTAGTATGGACTTGCTGATGCGCAGAGATCGATTTCCGCCTTAAACCGCCCCAACTACTGCTTGTGTGGACAGGACGCCTAGTTCGCCTCCTCTAGTTCGGTCTAAAGTTGTGCTGTGTGAACGGGGCTTAAGTGACAGTCCGGGTGCGTTGGTGGAATTACTTTCGAATGGGATGGAGGCTGAGGTCCGTTTGAATCATCAATGCACCTACCATGATGCCATAATATTACAAGAAAATACACCCAACTACTTTGCTATTTCATTATATTCTGGTGACGTCATATGCTGAGAGTCATTCAGTCTAGCAGAAAGCACCCTGGCAAAGTTACATTACATAAACAGGTAAAACACTAGATAAAGGATTCACCCGGTACTCGTGTACTACAAGTACCGGGTGAATCTTTTATCTAGTAAAACACAAGCAATGCAATTACCATAATGTAAATGTTGCAAGTAAATGTTAAATACGACTTCCACGGGTTTAAACATTAATTACACACCGACGACTGCCGTCTTCAAACGCTGTCGACACGTGTCGTCATGTGGAGACCAGCCTATTTAACCGCTTCTAGTTTCGTACTATTGATTACTAATGACTCGATGACGTAATTCAATTACATCTGCTTTTATCTATTCGTGCATCTTGAAATATAAATACACACTGGTGTCTCACAGTAGGTAATAGAACTAATAGCTCTGCTAGTGTTATCATAGTAGGTTCTAGAACTAATAGTCTTACTAGTGTTAGAACTAATAGTATTACTAGAGTTAGCATTAATAGTGCTACTAGTGTTAGAACTAATAGTACTACTAGTGTTAGAACTAATAGTACTACTACAGTACTAGTGTTAGAACTAATAGTACTACTAGTGTTAGAACTAATAGTACTACTAGTGTTAGAACTAATAGTACTACTAGTGTTAGAACTTATAGTCCTACTAGTGTTAAAACTACTACAACTAGTACTAGTAGGCCTAGTACTAGGCACCGCCCAATTGAGGTGGTCTTAACGCCACCAAGCGTCGAACACCAAGGCCTAATGTGTGTTCAGATTAGGCGTGTTTAGGATCACATTAACGCTATACAGTGTGTAGTCTTACTCTATATTAATAGTAATAATCTTAGTATTATACATGAGAGGCATGTTCCTGGGTGTGTGTGGCCGACATGCCTACTTACCTGCCTTCCGCCCTGCGTCTGTGCCGACTGTCGTCTGCCTCGTCCAGCCGGAAATGTCTGCTGCGCATGACCAGAACTCAGCGGACGACTTGGGTCACACCCGACTTCCGCTAGTCACGGCCTATGGGGTGCCGCGTGCGATTCAAATCTAACCCAATTTTGTGAAGGTGATACCTTGACATTTGACAGAAGGTGATACCTTGACATTTGACAGAAGGTGATATCTAGAAATTTGAATGAACAAAAAAGTGATATCTTGAGATTTGAAAGGTAAAAAAACTATTAACAGTCTAAAAGAATTACATTGCGAATTATGTCTTAACAATGTCAAAATGTAATTATCATATTTCGGTAGTTTTAAACTCAGACTCATTAATTATCTAGAGATCAAAAGCCAGAGATTAGATGGGGTCACCCAATCGGTAGATCACAGGCTTCCCGTCAGGTGTTCGAATCCAAGCCGAGTCAAACCAATGCCTTACTCAATGTATACTTGTCACTACCTAGCCTGGCACTCAACATTATTAGGATAGGATTAGCTCAGTATCAGGATAATGTTGCAGTGGGATATCAGGTCATGGTGCCAGCACTCGAAAGTCGCTATGACTAGTACGAGTGTGCACTGTCACAAGTTTGCACCCGTCCTGATATGATCATCGATGTTGGTAGGATGTAAAACCACAACAAACGACAAACAAATCAAGAGCTAGATCTGTGAATATGATGCTTTAGAATTTAGTTTTTTGTTTGTTTGTTGTTTTACGTCCTAGCAACATCTGAGGTCATATCAGGACGGGTACCGACTTGTGACAGTGCACACTCATGGCGACTTTATAGTGCTGTCCCACTGGGAAACCAGCCCACCGCACCATGACCTGGTATCCCAATCAGTCACATTATCCTGACACTCAGCACACCAGTCCTTGCCCCATCCTAATAATGCCGAGTGCCTGGCTAGGAAGCAACAAGTATCAATTTTTAAGTCATTGGTTTGACTCGACCAGGGTTCAACCCCACAACCCCACGATCTACCAACACGGGAGACAGACGCTCTAACTCATTCGGCCATCCCGTCTGGTGTTAGAATTTAGAATTAGTGGTAAATACACACAAGGCGGATATTGGTTGTTTTGTTTTTTAACCCAGTATATGCTAATCAAATCAAACAAGGGGATTGACAATGTCATAAGTCGGCAAGGTCCATGCCCAGACAAATAAGTGTGCAGACTGGTATAGGTTTGCAGCATAGCATGTCATAGCACTGTTATCAACACATTTAACTTATTAAGGCATGGTTCCACTGTCCAGATATAATTTGATTGGAACGCTAAACAATAACCGAGTTAATTAAAAACAATGAGATCGTATAAACACGGCTCCCCATACAGGAGTGATATATATATACATGGGTGTGGTAGGGTTTAAACGAAGGCCATTGCCCCGTGAAAATATTGTTAGATCAATGTCCTTCGCATAGTTCGGGGGGGGGGGGGGGGGACACTTGACATTTAGACTACCATAGTTGTATTTTAGGGTATTTATTTAAAATTCCATGTGAGGCAAGAATTCAGGTTTGAATGAGATTTACATAACTGTCCGTATTTTTGTGTGTTGAATAATCTGAGTGTAATCAGATGTTCAGAATGTACTGACGAGGTAGGCCTGTGTAACAACCACACAAATAGTGGCTTTGGGTCTATTTTTGTCACTGAGTTGTCATGAAATCATCAACAACGCTCGGCCGCCGGCACAGAACCGCTTCGTCCACTTCATGGTAAAGTGCATCGGGCAGTGACAGCCCAGCATGGTCCATGGTGGTGATTGAGGTTTTACGTCCGAGCAACACCCGAGGCTACATTAGGACTGGTGCCGACTTTAATTGTGACAGGGCACAATCATTGTGACTTTGTAGTGCTTCCCCCACTATGATATCATGCTGCTGGTATTATGCCCCAACATCCCACTGCTAATTCTGAGCAAACCTGTCCTCTCTTTATCCTACCTATGCCGGGTGCCAGATTAGGTAACGAGGAGTATTACTTTAGTAAGTCTTTGATTTGACTGGGCCAGGTAGTGAACCCATGACCTTCCGCATAGGAAACTGGCGCCCTACTCACTCGACCATCCATAACCATAATACGCGCATAGGTTGGCGATCGGTTGCCGACTGATCACCAACAACTGACCAGCGCCGTCCTGATATGACCTTAGATGTTGCTAGGACGTAAAACAACAACAAACAAACTGACCAGCGACTCGTCATTGACTGGTTGATGACCTGGCACGCTGACAAACACCTACCACCTGTCGGCAATTGGTTGGCGATCCTGTTGGCGATCAATCAATCATGGACTGATTTGCGATTGATCTGCAATCGAACGCGACCAGATGAGGTGGGCGAATGAGTTGAGAGTCCGTCTCCTGTTCTGGGAGATCAGAGCATCCAAACCATGGTCAAGTCAAACCAATGACTTAAAAACGTATACTTGTCGCTTCCTAGCCAGGTGCTCGGCATTATTAGGATAGGGCAAGGACTGGTTAGCTCAGTGTCAGGGCTATGTGACTGAGTGTTGTATTTGGGGAGTTTTCAGTCGCATTGGCATGCTGAAGGCTTCAAATCTGCAGCACTGTATGTGTACCACTGAAAGCGGTCCCATGTGGTCGGGAGTTGGCTTCCGATGGGTAGTGGTCAGAGAAATTGGGGGGGAGGGGGGAATAAGGAAAAAGGCAGCCTGAGAGCCCAACCACAGTCCTCTGAGAGGGCCGCGGGAGGCTGGGTGGTTGGTGTAGTTTTACGCCCCAGTAAGACCCTAGGCCATACCAAGACGCGCACCAACTTGTGACAGCACACACTAATGGCAACTTTATGACTTTATAGTGCTGCCCCACTGGGAAATCAGACTGCCGGCACCATGACCTGATGTCCCACAGAGTCACATTATCCTGACACTGTGCATCCAGCCCTTGCCCTGACCTCATAACGCCAAGCGCCGAGCAGCAACAGGTACCTATTTTATAAGTCATTGGTTTGACTCGACCAGGATCCAAACTTCAGTCCCTCCAGATTCAATGGTGCGCGGCCAAGGCCAGAGGAAGAAGTGAAGTGAGGATGGAATTAGTTAGGCAATGGGTGGAGTTAACTGCTAGTTGTTAGTGACAAGTGGTGGTTAGTTGGTAGTGGTGTCAAGTCAGGTCTGGGGACGAGGTGGGCCCTGCTAGTGCTCGGTGTCAGGGTCTGGGCAACCGACAGCATTGATGATATATGCGTGTGGAGGAGAGCTGTGTGGTGGTCTGAGAATAGTGTTGTGAGCTCCCAGGAAGCTGCGGCTGCAAGGCAGGAGTCAGTGATGCAGAGATCGATCAAAGAGTTTGCTCTTTAGGTAGGCGAGCCATCGGTGAGGATAGAATGGCATTGTATAATGGCTAAAGCTCAAATCGTGAAATTGAACCCACCATCAATTTAGAACCGACTATCATTTTAAACTTGTCGTGTTCACCAGTTTTGTAGAATTGAATCCACTATTCAATTAAAACTGAACCACTATATAAGCTCGTCGTAGTCTAACCGTATAGCATTACTAACCGTATAGTGTTGATAACCGTCATGGTCACCAGTTTTGTAGAATGGCTAAAGCTCAAATCTGTGGTTGTGTAGGCAGGCTATAGTGAAATCAATACAGACAAAGAGAAAGGAAGAGTATAAAGTGTGAAAGAAGAGAGAGAGTCAAGCCTTCTGGTTTATTATTTATATGGTACATGGGTTCATTGTAGAGTATCACCCCACCCGTTTTCCCATTGGGAAACAAGTATTCTTAGCTAAGCTAGGGATCCAGCATTCCTGGTCCCCATGGTTACCAGTGGTTTCCCCACCACCACCAAGCTGTGTGGCTCCCCTGGCCACCACCTGCCTTGAGCCTGAGTGTGGTGATCCTACCTAACAGAGGGGGTAGCCTCTGAGTGCCCCTTACACACAGCCCTGCCAGCACCACTATGTCTATTTATATCTCACTCAGGCACCACCAGCACCTACATATGAGGGTTCAGACGCAAAACCACCTAAACGCGAATCCAAAAATGGAGAGAAACATTGGAATCAAATCTTCAAAAATTGTATATTTATATATTTCTACTGTTTTGTTTATTGCTCCCTTGCCATGTGATCATATGATTGAGAGGAGTGAGCAGGGCTGGGGTGGAGGGACAATGCGGGGGAGGTAGGGAGGGGTGGGGAGGAGGAGGCAGAGGGGGGAGGAGGGGTAGTGGCAATGTGTCCCGGAGTGGCACAGCATGCACAGATGGCGGCAGTGGCTTTGCATTGATGCTTGTAATGGCCATATTGTTGGCAGGTGGTGCAAAAGGTTGGTCTAAGGTGGGGAGTGGTGATTCGTAGGAGTTTGTAGGCTCCACAGTCGAGTTGGGAAGTGATGTCTATTGGATCGTCAGTGAAGACATGGCACAGTAAGTGGCAATGTCTCCCTTCTTTATCCGGGAGGCATTGACAAAGGAATGTCGTCCGATCAGGTCAGCGGGGTTTATGCGTGGGTGGAGGCCAGAGATGACATAGTGGTGCGTCTTGGCCAATCCACGCATCTCCGTAAAAGTTTATGAGGCTTGGAGCCTGTCGAGGGAAACCTGTGTCTTGGCACCAATGACGAGGTGGTCAGGGTATTTATCCAGGGAGAGAGGGGTAGTGCCACGGGTGCGATCAAACTTGTCGAGTTTCTTCAGCGTGTCCTCTGCCTTGCCATTGAAGAGGAAGAGGGCGAGGAACCTCTTGGGGCGGTGGCTATCACCGTGGTACTCGGTGTGTGGAGGTGTAGTGGTGGTGGGCCTCTTGTGTTTGTTATTTCAAACTACCTTGGACCAAGAGTCCACCTCAGTGGGGTCTTTGGAGTGGGGGGGCTGGTTGGTCTGTGGCTGCTGGGCATGTGTCATCGGACTTGTCATCGCGGGACTTGGGGGTACTTGTCAGTTTCGGTGAGCATGTGCTATTGGGGTGGGGAGACTGACCTGTTGGCGATGGTATCGTTGTTCTTGTTCGTGGAAAAGGAGGTGATTGTGCTGGTGGGGAGGCTGGTTGAAGAGGCGATGGTGACTGGGTTTGGAGTGGGGTTGACGATCTTCCGAGGTGGTGTGGGAGGGCTTCGTGGAATGGGCCTGGCAGAAGAGGGGCTGCGAGGTGGTGCATCTAGGCCATTGGGTCCCCTGGTTGGTGGAGTGACACAGCTGGGGTCGGTGAGGTTAGACTTGGGGGTCCAATGGTGCCTGGTGACATAGTGGTCCTTTGTAGGAGTGGTGGGGAGAGTGGTATCTGCATCATAAGGGGAGTTTGGGTTGGTGGAGGAGGTGAAGTCCTTGACGTGTGGCAGAATCAGAGTCGCAGGTGTGGAATCAGAAGTGTCAGTGAGATTAAAGTTATGGTTAGTAGTAGCAGGAGTTGTGGAATTGGAAGGGGTGGGGAGAGCTCTGGTCGAGGAACGGGTGGTGACTCCCGTGCTGTCAGATTCCCTTGTGCCTTCCAACACTCGTCATAAAATAATAAAGAAATGGAAATCTGACTTCCGGTAAGCTGTCTGCGATTCTCTGGCCGTGCTAAGCCTGAGGGATTGCCTGCTTTTTCGTGGAAATCAGCGATCGTCCATCTTCGTATTGTGTGGTATAAGATATCTTATGCAAATATTATTCTGGGAACGTTCTAGAAGATATTGGTTGGTACTGTTGGAGTTGCCTGGAATGCACCTGAGTCTTTGTTAATGGTGGTGCCTTGGTCAGCCTTGGGTGTATATAGCTGGTGGCAGAGGTGACACAGCCCCACTTGCTATCTGGGCCGCACTTTGTCCACACCTCTTCTCTTCTCCTCTCCGCTGTGCCTCGCTCCTCCTTGATTATGTCTGAAAAGAGTTCCAGGAGGGGGAGCTGGCCAGCATTTCACTTGCTACCTCTCACCGCGTCTGTGTCTCTGGCTGGCCGGCTGGTCACCATAGAGCAAGGAGACACGGCCCTTTGACTCAACACTCCTCATTTCTCTTTCCTCTATTTTACCCTTTCTTTTTTTGTCCCGGGTTTACTCCTCTCCCTGATGAAGGGAGTTGTTTGCTTTGATGGAGCCCTTTTCCTTTTTGCTGTCTTGCTTTCTTCTTACTGCTGAACCCGCCTTTATCCACCCCTTCCTCCTGAACCCCCTGCTGCTGGATCCGAGTGCACTGCTCCCCCCTGGGCCAGAGTGATCCGGAGCCGCCCCAACGACTCTTCGTTAATTGTTGTAAAGAGATCCCCACTTCTACAACTGTCCCACCTGAAGTTTAATCTTCAAACCAAAGATTGGGCTGATTTATCGGTGCCTTTCTATACTGCTGCACTTCTGCAGCCGGTAACCATCGTAAGGTTACAAACCACCCGAGAGCCGAGCCACAGGCCACTTGTTGTCCAGACTCCACCTCATCCACACCACTTCAATTGCCTAGTCTCCTCCTTGATAGATGTCTAAAAAGAGTTCCTCCAGGGGGAGCCAGCCAGCATTTCACATTCTACCTCTTACTCCGTCCATGTCTATGGCTTGCCGACTGGTCCCCACAGGGAAAGGAGGCACGGCCCTTTGACTCAACTCTCATTTCTCTCTCCTCTATACTACCCTTTTTGTTTGTTTTCCAGGCTTACTCCTCCCCCTGATCAAGGGAGTTGTTTGCTTGGGTGGGGGCCCTTTTCCTTGTTCACTGTTTTACTTTCCTTCTTGCTGCAGATCCCACCTTTCCCCCTCCCTTCCTCCTAACCCATCGGCAATTAACATGAATGCACTGCTACAATCAGGCCGGAGTGAACCAGTGCCACTCCAACGACTTGTCGTTATTGTTGTAAAGAACCCACCCCCCTGCTTCTACAACCGCCCCCTCTGAAATGTACTCTTCATAAAAACAACGGACCGATTTTATCGGGGCCGTTTTCTATTCCTGCAGTCTGTAACCGTCATGGTTACGAACTACCCCCAACTCTAGTCTAGCCAGAAGCCAGATGGTCACAGGACGTTTTACACTGTTAGACAGGCCGTGTACTTCACTAGTTTCCCCCAATGGGAGCCCAGGGAGCAGCACTCCCAGAAACTCGTGCAATTTAAGCATCTTAAGGCCTTAAAAGTTTTAACATTTGCGGCAGAAAAATATACATTGTTCCTTTCTTTATGTGTATGTATGAATGTTTGCCATGAGACAAATAAGTGTTCACACTTCCTGTCTACCATTCGCTATTTTTTTAATGCAAATATGATATAAGCGGTGAAAGTTAATCTATTGTGTGCTGATTCTGGAAGGTTCTATGGTACAGCTAGAGCGGATTGGAGCCCTGTTGCTTGTTGGGGAAGGTAAGCAAAGGCAGCTGATCAGCACGTGCTTCCTGTCTTAACACCGGTTGGTCACTAATACCTGAATTTTTCTTCAATATAAATTGTTCCTTTCTTTATACAGACTAACACATAATAATAATAATAATAATTAATAATAATAATGTTTTGGTGGTAGGCATATATGTAACAATGAGGAAGATTATAATCGTTTCCACTAGATCTGTACGAATCACAAGATAACCAATTGCATTATTAAAAACTTGGAAATCCGCGAAATGCAGACAAAATCACATCCCTGAAGGCAGTCAGATTTATGTCAAATACATACTGCTTTTTTAAGTTATGATCGGTGTTTGAGTCCAGCTGTCCTCAGGAATTCTAAGATTTAAGAAAATTCTCATATTTCCATAATCAACGTATCCCATCCCGTCACGTGACACATTCAAAAATATATTCACAACATGCAAACTCGCCGTATATACACATATTTATTTCATTAACTTTTATCATTTTTATACCAGCCGCCATAATAGATTCTGTTATGGACCAAATCCCTGATTCTGTTATGGACCAAATAGTACATATGAAGGTGTGTCCAGCATTCTCATCATTACATGACAATAATAAGTTGGTTGTTGGGGTTTTACCTCCTAGAAACATGTAGAACCATAGGGAAGCATGCCTTGTACATGTATCAGTGTGATAACCTTGGGTGACTTGGTGTAACTACCTGTGTTTATATACGTATGCATGTCTGTAGGCATACATAATCTGAAGTATATATATAGATATAAATTAGTATACTATATATATACACGCAAACAAGGAATTAAGAAATATTGGTTGAGCATGGATGGAATGAAATGTCGAATATTATCTTTCAGAACTAAACTAATTAACATAGCTCACACGGCAGTCATCGCATCTAAATCATCGATATTCAGACAAATAGAAACAAATCTGATTTAAAATATGACATGCAAGAACTGATAGACATTTTATATTTGACTTCCGCTAATTTTGATTGATGCCACCTGCCCTGACGAAAAGCTTGATTTAAAAGTGAAAGGTTCGCTTAACATTGCATCATCCGAGGGTTCCGAGTTTGTCATTTTTCTGAGATATTAGAGTGATCATTATTATCTACATTACTTTAGTTTGAAGTAACTTTTGAGATATTTGAAGAGCAAACATGTCAAATTAGTTTTGGCAAGCACGCCAGATAATTGTTTTGGTTTTTTAATTTGATACTTCATCAGAGTGCAGCTTTAAGCATTGTTCTTCGCAGACGACATTTAACTGAGCACATTTACACAGAACATAAGATCCCTAATGTAAAAGTACAACGTCTGAACACTTTGACTTCTGGATACTGAATGGTTTATTGCCGTCCAGGGCTCACTGAACCGCTGGCTAAACTTTCCATGACGTCATCTCATTTACATACTCCTTTGTCTCACTCACTGTCTGGAACATTATGCATCTCATTAGCATATATTACAGACGTGTCTAGATGTCTTTTACGCATATATTACACCTAGTGGCCATGAATTAGCAATATAATAATAACAACAAAGCCAACAAGCATAACCTACATTTAATTAAATATACACGTAATCAGGGATTACTAATAACAGAAAAAGGCACATAACATTCGCGTATATTTGCATTTTCACAATGAGAACTACAGAATAAAAGCACAAAGGTTTGGAATTCAATATATTCCAATAACGGTCCAGCTACGATATCAGCATTTGATATGATGGAGAGCTTTCGGAAAGTACTGCAAGTCATTTGAATCATGAGAAAACTAATATCAGCAATAATGAAATGTATTGGTTTGATCTGTAAGTAAACAAAAGCAAAAAGAAACAAAGTGAACATCTTTTTACAAGTAATAACATCTCGCATTTTTCTAATTAAATTCAAGCTGTGAGTTCTATTCTAGCAAACTCGACTACATTCCTTTCCCAAGCTTCAATCAGTCGTGGAGGGAACAGAACGAACAGTTCTCAATGGCAATAGACTACATAACGGTTCCAGCGGCGCAGTGCATTGTGGGATGCATCAGAGCAAAACAAAGCCGCGAGAAGCACATGGCACACACTGGGTGCAGTTATGAAATGTGTTAGTTTCAGCTCATCTCAGCTCTTGTTTGAAACATAGAATACCAACTAAAGAAATATATATAATAAATTAAGATATTAATCTTTTACCCAGCATTGCATTTACATCAATATAACCAGCACATCTTATGCCATGTGCATTTAGATAAATCTAGGCACTCAGACTAGTGTTAGAGCCATAGCTAGACTCAGTTTAATTTATTTTATTCATGTTTTATTTATATTCTCTGATTTATGGAGAGTTGTGTCTTAAACATATTCATTATATTATTATATTGCACCCTTCTGTCCATGTTTATGCCAAATTGTTAGGTATTTCTACTTATTTTGAATAAAATGCCAGTTTTGCCCTACACGTATCAGCAAACTCAATGGGGGTACGCCTTTGCTTTGCTCCCAACGCCGTTTTCAGCGCATGCGCAGTCGGAACCGTGATGTAGTCTATAGCAGGCTTGTAATCATCAGAAAATGAAAAACTGGAAGATCTTAAGGCATGTTATATTGTGTGTGTGGGGGGGGGGGGGGTACTCCCCCGAAACATGCTTAAATCTTAGATACTCTGTGGTGCATTTTGGACACAATAATCTGCCAGATTTATATAATATTACTATATTAATGATATTACATGGTTGCCAACATTGCAAAATGAAAAACCAGAAGATCCATGTAAGGTGATGATGGGACATCAAATATCGGACATCTTACGGTTGGAAACCCTGCACTAGTCCCGTTCAAATATACTCCAGTCATTCAACAAGTATACACTGTATAAATCATTATCAATAATACTTTGATCTATATAAAAGTATAATTATCTCAATACATGGTCCCAACTTGGACCATTCAATGCGGCTGCACGAGACTGTTGGACAAAGCGTCTTAAATGCATGATTTGTTTGGGTGTGTAAAGCTGTGACATTATAATTTAGACAAACTAAATAAACAATGCAGACAAACGCCAAATAGTTTCATCTCCGCAGTCTCCAATTAAAGCATCGAGTTAAAGTTGCACAATCCAATGGTTCTCAGTTTCTCCCATATTTCTTTATGTAAATTTTAGGCTGATCGTTATAATTTACTTAGATTTAGTTGGAGTGATTTTTATTTTAAAGAAACTAAATTAATGTTGGTGTGCACATGGAAATGTTGGACCCCACGTGTTTCAACATTGACAGGTTGTAAAATGTACTTAGTGTTTCTTCTACGTAGCAATAAATATGTTTTCTCTCACATCGAAAAATTTAAGTTGTATAGTCCGAATGCTTTAAGTTTCTGTCACTTTGTCAGATAAACATCAGGTTGATCGTTTTAATCTACTTTACATTAGCTCGAAGTAACTTTGATTCAAAATGGCTAACTTGTGAGATATTTTAAGTGCAAATATGCCATATTAGTTTTGGCAAGCACGCCAAAACTATGTCACCATAGGCTTCTGCAGTAACAGGTTCTCTTAAATTGTCTCAGTATTCCCTTTTATAAAGCAACAAATGTTTAATAAGCGCATCAGTATCTAAGTTACATATGCAAAATTAGATTTCGATAATTATGTTGGTTTTGAAATTTTGAAATTTCATCGGACTATGCAGCTTTAAACAATAACATTTTGAGTAAGCCTCCAAGTAAACCATTAACAAAAAAGGCCACTTTAGAAAATAAGTTAAAATATCTGCACCAATGGAATATTTTGGTGGTGAACACACTGAAATAAGAATGGCCCTTGAAAATTGGTAAATGAGTGAAATTAGTCAAATTGGATAGTTCAATAATCCTGAGTTTCTGTCATAAGTTTTAGATCGATTATATTAATCACGTTGAAATAGCTTTCAAGATAAATGGTTAACTTTGAATATATTTGAAGTACAAAAACCAGGGGCCGTATGCATTGAGCGGTGTTAGCGAGCCAAAACTGGTTTTGGACGGGATTTCTAGTTTAGCAGCGAAAAGTCGGTATGTATGGAGCAGTGTTACGGAAACACTGCGAGTTTAAGGTCGGCTACACTAACACCACTCCGTACCAGGATTACGGGCGGTGTTAGGTGCCGATTAGGCCCAAATCTATTCAATGCTATCATATTTAACAGATTTACATACTCAAAAAGTGAAATTTTATGAAATTAACCCTAAAATCGAAGCGATATTAACGCCGTCGCTAAATCTCCGGCGATATTCAATAATTCATACTGTCGAATCTAAACAAAACAAATCGCCGCCGCCACCGCCGCCGTATCGGCGGCGATATATTATGGCCAAATCTATTCAATCCTATCATATTTAACAGAATTACATACTCAAAAATTGAAATTTGATGACATTAACCCTAAAATCGAACCGATATTAACGCCGCCGCCGAATTTTGGTCAAATTAAACCAATAATCGAACCGATATTAACGCCGCCATCGCCGCCAGACCGGCGGCTATATTGTGAAATAGCGGTGCTCGCCAGGAACAGGCTCAGCAATAACAAGGCTTGCTTGTGCCCTGCGGTGTTAGGTACCGATTAGGCCCAAATCTATTCAATGCTATCATATTTAACAGAATTACATACTCAAAAAGTGAAATTTGATCAAATTAACCCTAAAATCGAACCGATATTAATGCCGCCGCCGCCGGATGTTAATTAACACCGCCGCCTTTGGACCCATACATACCCCATGACCCATCTGGAACACCGGCGTTAGATACCCTGGCAACCGCCCTTAACACCGGAGCAGATACAATCTTGTTCATGCATACGGCCCCTGGGAATTAAATGCTTCAGCTCTGACAGGTTCTATCAAATTGAGGCTCTATTAAATTGACATGTGATCCCTTCTACACATCAACACATGTTTAATAAAGATGCCCATTTTTAGTTGTTAAAACCTTGCCTTGATGAGACAATGCAGCTTTAATTAGTCGCTAATGGCGTCCACTCCCGCTGGGTGGCGCCCTGATCAGTGAACGCCATTTTACACAGTACTTGCACCAAACACAAAACAACGTCATGTCAGCCATCAAGAGGGATATGTACTGTTTGTTAAACCCTGGAACCACTCAGTTGTGTTGAATAGTAATGCAGATATAGAACTTACCTGGGTAGGACGGCACAATGAAACTAATCATACACAGGTCAATCTCTACCCTCTTTGTTATGTTAATGTGGCTCACTTACAGTTGCATATTCCCAAGCTTTCGAGCATCTGCGATTTTCTAAGATAAATACATTAGATTGATGTCATAATCTACCATAATTTAGTTTGAAGTAACTTTTAATTTAAATGGCTAGGTTTTGAGATATTTGACGTGCAAATTAGTTTTGGCAAGCACAGCAAAACTCTGACACCATACGCTTCTGCAATAACCGGTTCTATTTAATTGCATCGGTATTCCCTTCTATGTGTTGACAAATGCTTAATAAGTGCATCAGTATCACAGTTAGACGTGTAGAATCAAATCTAGATAATTGTTTTGGTTTTGAAAATGTGATACTTTCATCGGACTATACAACTTTAACTCATACAAGTTAGCTTTATTAGAATGTTCATAATTTATTCTCCACCTCTCATTAGGTAAGCGTACGGGTTGGTGTGCACAGCCATATATACTACTGAGAGCCTCGGCTATAGCCTTTGATAATGTACCTTTGCTTGACTATTCCATTTCACCTCGGCCTATAGCCAGTAAGATATTCTTAGCCCAAGGAGATATTTATGCATTAACTGGATTTTAAGCTATGAACACAGATCTCGCTTAGTTTGTTCTTGTACAGTAGGTTACCTGTGAACATAATATATACATAATGTTGGGGGGTCCATTGTAATGATTGACACAAAACAGCGCAGAAACGGTTACACTGAAAACACAAGGACATTTGCTTCAAATCAATATATATTCTATTGGGATTATGAAACACCATGTAAATAACAAATCAGTTTATCCTGAGCAAATGCATAAGCAGATAGTATGTCGATCGTTACAATGGACAAAGTTTTGTCCCATATTGCTTAGCACCTTTTGAGACAGTCTAATATACTCATAATATATACATAATGTATATATTATGAGGATATACCATATATAATCATGTAAGAGTGGATTTTTAAAAGGCGTTTTTAAAAGGTGAAATTAGGGAGTCGACTATTACACAAGTACTGCTTTCAAAAGGCTGAAAGTCATGCTTGATATAAGTTTTTGGTTTTTGAAATGCACAAAAAAGCCAGATTTCTATATAAAATAATAAACAACAAAAGGAAAAAGAATTGTTGACATAATCAAATATTTATCTAGAAAATAACAATTCCATTCTGCCTGCTACAGTAGAACGGTACTGCTGTGCCGTATTCCGGTTACCAGTACCATGAAGTGCATGTACCGTTTATACAGCTCAGTTCTGTAGTCTACCTATCAATACTATCACTTAAATTAATGATCATTTTGTAACAGTGTTATTTCTACATACAGGAAATACCTTGACCCAGAGATGTTGATGTGCTATCTGTGAAATACTATGATCAACTTTTACAAAAGGTCTATGGAAAATTCCAATTTTTGTAACCAAAAAACAGGGGTTGTGGTTGACTTTACATGAGATTGACTTTAGATTTAAACAGGTCCACCAATGGCCGATCGGAGGTGTGTGCGGCGGCGGCTGCTAGGCGAGCACTGTCGACTGCACCTGACACAGACTGCCTCGGCTACGGAATACAGCGTTGCCCAACGGCTAGTAAATGAACCAACTGCATTTAGACTGTCTTGCGTACCGCAAGAGTGGAGCACTGTGTTCCGCCCCATACACAAGGATATACAGCGTATATTCAGGCTATGTATACGGTATAGACATATTATCAGTAGACCACCTTCTTCCCGTGTGGAACGACATGCAAAATAGGAAGCAGGTGCTCAACTCATTCAACCATCCCATTATGTTCATCATTTGCATCACTATCAGATGGTTTCCATCCACACCGATAACAGACAAGCGACTGTGAAAGGCATTATGTATGACCATGAGCCGACTGTCCTCTGCTTGTGACAATGAAGACATTGGTCCCTGAGGCAGTGTAACCCGATAACAGACAAGCGACTGTTACTCAAGCGGGCCATGTATGACCATGAGCTGACTGTCCTCTGCTTGTGACAATGAAGACATTGGTCCCTGAGGCAGTGTAACCCGATAACAGACAAGGGACTGTTACTCAAGCGGGCCATGTATCGCCATGAGCTGACTGTCTTCTGCTTGTGACAATGAAGACATTGGCTCCTGAGGTAGTGGCCTGCAATACTCAGGACGGCTACCTAGCCTGTTCGGTGGTCATGTGACACCTCCACCTGGAGGCAGTTGGTCGCCATGACAGTCTGACACCAGCTGCTGACTTGTTTACCCTGACGGAGACCATGTGCAAATATACAGAAGCATCTTGGTTATGCTGCCCGGTCTATTGTTGGTATATTAAATATGGTCTTTCCACCACAGACTTATGTCAAAGAAAACAAAGCCTTGCACCGGCCAAGTCTACATAAGCCAAGATGTATACACTGAATGGTGAAAGATCAAGTTCATAATGTATTACACCACCACAGGATTGTTTTTTAATAGCTAGAAATACCAAACTTGTGATCATTTATTTTAGACTGATTTAACTTAAAATATGGAGGGACTATTTCTTCTTCTTTTTTTAAATGATGCAAAAGAAAGTCACTTTTGAGGTAGCTATAACTGAGAAAATGATATTTGGTACATTCGTGATTTTTCTTATTTTGTTCAATATAGAAAGCAAAAACAACAAAAGATTTTGATTCACATGCTAACTCCTTACTTTGTGTTGGAACTTACATTTGCAAGGACCGTGTAAAATTGAATAGATATAGCGTTCTTGTTTCTTGTCCCAAATCTACACCCAGAGATGTGGCGAATTATGAGACTGGTTCAGATACAATAGACTACATCACGATTCCGACTGCGCATGCGCTGAAAAGGCGTTGGGAGCAAAGCAAAGGCGTACGACCATTGAGTTTGCCAATACACGCAGTGAAAAACGTTAGTTTTATTCAAAATTAATAGAAATCCAAAACCCTAACCTTATCAATTTAATATAATCTTGTTGTTAAACATGTTTTCTATATGTGTTTCAAGCGCTTTGTGGTTGGGTGGTGTGGTTTTATCAATATTTTACTTTTTCTGTATGGAGATTGCTCACTGCCATTGACAATGCATTGAGTACAGCGCACAGCCATTGAGTTTCCTGATACGCGCAGGGCAAAACTGCCATATTATTCTAAATAAATAGAAATACATAACAATTTGGCACAAAAATGGACGGAAGGATGCAATATAATGAATATGATTAAGACACAACTCTCCATAATTAAGCATTTTGAGCTAAGAAACATACAATTTCAGTCACTTTACCGGCTGATGTTTACATCACCATTGATTAGCCAGAAGTAATTCTTGTTCTAAATATTAAAATATCAAATGTGTCAACAAAAACTTGTTTCAAAGAAATATATAACCAATATCTGATTAACCCTACTCATTTTCTATTTCTACAAATATCATTAACCATAGGTTATAAATAAAAACATGAATAAAATAAGTAAAACTGACTCTGGCTAGGGCTCTAACACTAGTCTGAGTACCCAGATTTGTCTAAATCTAAATGCACATGGCATAAGATGTGCTGATTATATTGATGTAAATGCAATGCTGGATAAAAGATTAATATCTTAATTTATTATATATATTTTTTTAGTTGGTATTCTATGTTTCAAACAAGAGCTGAGATGAGCTGAAACTAGCACATTTCATAGCTGCACCCAGTGTATTAGCATGTGCCATGTGCTTTTGTGGGGGGGGGGGGGGTTTGCTCTGATGCATCCCACAATGCACTGTGCTGCTGGAACCGTGATGTAGTCTATTGGACAATACACAGTAGTTCCGGTCAAACTTTACTGCTACCGTCAGCAGTCAACAACAGAAGGTCACACGAACATACACTGGCACCGTCCAGTACTGGTAGTGTACTATACATATTCAGTGTCGCCAACAACACATCAAACTACAATATTCAAATATTTAAATATTCCCAATTCCTAAGGACAATATGCTCATCATACATCCCCAACATGATAATAAATAGGGTTATACAATAAAACCTCTCTAACCGACCACCTCCACAGATCCACCACTCCCAAACAATCACCCATACCAATACAATACCATTGTAATGATTTTTTTTTAAACCCTAAACAGACCACCTCCCTGAATGGACCATTTAAAGTCGGTCCCATGGTCGGTCAATTTAGAGAGGTCTTACTGTAGTATTAAAATCTAAAGTTGTCAACACTTTCATTGTCATGCAAAGAGTATCCCCTCCCGACAAAATAGCACACGTCAACAGTCATCACTGAACATGATAGTGGTGTATGAATATTGTATTAAACCTTACATGACTCAATACCCAACATTCATTACTGAACATGATAGTGTGTGAATATTGTATTAAACCTTACATGACTCAATACCCAACATTCATTACTGAACATGATAGTGGTGTGTGAATATTGTATTAAACCTTACATGACTCAATACCCAACATTCATTACTGAACATGATATTGATAGTGGTGTGTGAATATTGTATTAAACCTTACATGACTCAATACCCAACATTCATTACTGAACATGATAGTGGTGTGTGAATATTGTATTAAACCTTACATGACTCAATACCCAACATTCATTACTGAACATGATAGTGTGTGAATATTGTATTAAACCTTACATGACTCAATACCCAACATTCATTACTGAACATGATATTGATAGTGGTGTGTGAATATTGTATTAAACCCTACATGACTCAATACCCAACAGTCATCACTGAACATGATATTGATAGCGGTGTGTGGATATTGTATTAAACCCGACATGACTCAATACCCATACCCCCGGCTGCTGCACACTTTGCCCTCCTATGACAATTTTGAAAACTTCACCCCAAGTGCCAACTATCAGGGGTTCAATTCAGTGTTTGTACCAAGGCAGAAATAAAAATCCTACTTTTGTGCAACCAAAATCTTAGTTTTCCTCCATTACTAAAAATATGATAAAACAAAGCTGTCAGGCAATTAACAATATATATTCTAAATAAAGTAAGTTGTTTCAACAGCATTGGTCGTAATCCTTGCATTGCGTTTGATTCGCGGCAGGGAAGGGGACCCACTCCCCTGCCTCTGGCGGTTAGCCCATTGGGTCATTCCCGTGCTTCCCCCCCCCCCCTATAACCCTGCCCCCTGCCTGCCTCCAGCCACTCGCCCTCCAGCCTCGCGACGCGCTACTCCTCTCCAGCCATTTTCTTCCCCACCACCCAAACTCCTCCTCTTCCTTCCCCGAGGGTGGAGGGCTCCTCGGAGCTCCTCGCTGACTTTCACTAGTCCCCTAGCCACTTCACTTTATCCATTATATTCTATTTCACACTGAACTTGACCTGTATTATCCTGTTTGTCATTATCCTGTTCCTATGCTGAGCACTTATCAATTAAGTGCTTTTTCAAGTTAAGTTTTGAACAAGAAATGTAAACAAAATCCGACGGATTCATCCAAACTGAATGCAAAATTATCGGAAATCTAACTTTATCCAACAAATGTTTAACAATGCTACGAAAGTCGGATAATTCGACTGTATACAAACACTGCAATTGTTGGCACACTGAACCCTTCTTTGTGTTAGTTTTATGCAAAGTCTATATAATATATATATTATATATAATATATTATATAATAATATATATAATATACATTATATACAATATATATAATATATGCAATATATTCTTTTAATATTATACAAATAACGGCCGTTGGCGGACTTAACTGTTGCTACAATCCACCACATCTGAAGAACTGTCTCGATTTCTATTAATTAAGAGCGGCTAACAGGACCAAGGCCTATTATAGCTGTATCCTATTGATATTGATTGATACAATTAATAGAATATATATATATGCTTATATATATATATATATATATATATATATATATATATATATATAAATATAAATATATATCACCGTTAAGAATATACACCATTGGTATCTGTGAACAATAACATAATACAAATAATCAAATGAAGGGAATAGACTAGGAATAGCCTATCGGGAGACAGAGAGCAAAGACTCACCTGTGTCCCACGTGTTCCTTACAATGCTACACATCTAACTGAGCAATATACAAATATAGTTGTATCTCCCTGGGCTAAGAATAACCGGGTGCCTCTACCCCAAGGTAAAAATAAATATGTGCGAAGACATTCAACCCTCATGTAATCAGATATAACAGGGCTGTAGCCGCCACCTCACCGGTCCGGGACTCTGTAATATCCTGACTGAGCCGCCTGATTTCACCCCCCCCCCTATACCGCCAGTCATGTAGTCTTGTACCTGGATTTTCAAGTCGCATTCAAATGGCATCAACGTGAAATGGACTTAACTAAACCCCAGAAAGCAGGACACCTGCTAGAGACCACACGGGGCATATCCCTTGTTTGTTGTTTTACGTCCCAACAACACCTCAGGACAGGGTCATCCCAGTACCAAGATCCATGAATACCAGTGGCATTTGGCTGGCTTCTTTCATTCGGTCATTCGTTCATTATTTTGACATTTTCACAGGGTTGGGTGCTGCAATTCACGCCTCTACTAGGGGCCGAATCGACTTGACCTAATTAGTGTATAAACCAACGCTACAGCCATCAAGCACGACAACTCGCCCCCTGGCTTAACCCACCGCCTTCCGGAGCCAGGCTGTAGCTCTACACACAGGGCCACTCCATCTTGTACATCTCCACTCAAACTGCTGCACCTGACAGTCCTATACATCAGTAGAATATCACAAAACACCTGACGCCCGTCTGCGCGTCTTTATACACCTGCGGGCACGTCCCGTTGCTAGGCGGTAACTATGGCTGGAAGCTGTCTGACTTTTTTCTAGGTCAGACTCCTAATCTGAGGGTCGGCGGTTCGATTCCCCGTGCCCTCAGCTCTGCCAATTTGGATTTCCACCGCTGTGTATAACTTACAGCGTCATCAAAGGCCGGTTGCTCTCATACCATGTCTATGTGGTGTGGGAGGTTAAAAATCCCTTGGGTCGGTAAAAGTGTAGGCTCGGGCTTTCTATCGACCAGCAGTGGAATGAGGAAGACCAGTCGTCTATGACTGAAATTTCCCCTGCTTAAACAACTAATGGACCAAAAACAAAAAAAAACAAAAAAAACTGGTCTCATTACCACACACCAGTCACGTGACACAATGCACCAGTCACGTGACACAGTGCATCAGTCATGCGGGTCTCACAGTTTGATGGTGAGAGGCTCGACCTTGCGGGGCATGGTGCTGGCCTTGCGGGGCATGGTGCTAGCCTTGCGGGGCATGGTGCTAGTCTTGCGGGGCATCATCCTGGCCTTGCGCATTAGGACGCGGTGCTCGACGATGTCCTCGATGGTGTCGGGCAGGGGGCAGCCGGCCGTCTCGGGCAGCAGCAACACGAGCAGGGCGGACAGCAGCGACAGCATGCCGTACACACCGTAGTCCAGCGACGGGTAGAACTGGTTCTGTGGGCCACAATCACAGCAGTCAGTCGGGGATTACTCACCATGGAATAGGAGAATAAGCCGCAAGCTCTCAACACCAAAAACAATTATCTAGAATTGGTTCTATATATCTGACTTAGATACTGGCTCACTTATTTAGCATCAAACATCAAATTGTCAAAATCAAAACAATTATCTAGATTTGGTTCTATATATCTGACTTAGATACTGGCGCACTTATTAAGCATTTGTTGCTGGATAGAAGGCAATACTGAGTCCTTCAATAGAACCTGTTACTCCTGAAGCCTATGAAGTCAGAGTTTTGGTGGCTTGCCAAAATTAATTTCGCATTTTTCCACTTCAAATATCTTAAAAGTTAGCCATTTAAAAAAGTTACTTCGAACCAAAATAAGGCAAAATAAGGCAACCAATCTACTTTCTACTATTATCTCAGAAAATGACAGGAACTCAAAAACATCGGACATCGCAACTTTAAGCAGGGAACAATTGATCCCCTCAGGCGACTTCTCCTTGCTCTATCCAAGCAACGCCGAGCAAGTGGCTAAGCAAGTTCAAGTACACATTGACAAGTTTTGTTTGTTTGTTTTACATCCTAGCAACATCTAAGGTCATATCAGGACGGGTACCGACTTGTGACAGTGCGCACTCATGGCGACCTTATAGTGCTGCCCCACTGGAAGACCAGGCCACCAGCACCATGACCTGATATCCCACTCAGTCACATTATCCTGACACTGAGCCAACCAGTCCTTGCCCTATTCTAATAATGCCGAGCACCAGGCTAGGAAGCGACAAGTATCAATTTTTAAGTCATTGGGTTGACTCGACCAGGGTTCGAACCCACGATCTACCAACACAGGAGACGGACGCTCTAACTCATTCGGCCATCCCGTCTGGTCACATTGACAGGTCATAGGTTCGAACCCCACAACCTGCCACACGGGAAGTGGTTGCACAACTCGGACGTTCCGTCTATCTGCCTTATATATGTTTAAACAATCACAGCTTTTCGACACTTCTAATCTAAAAGCCATCTTAAAATTAACTTAGTAGTTTTCGAAAAGAATTAATTAAAGGCACAATTATACGTTTTTCGTTAGAGGGATAATAGTCAATTATATATTTAATGTTGCATAGTCCTATGGTTTTGAATTTCTGTATTTTTTCTGAGATAAAATTATCATAAATATATTAGATCGATCACAAGTATCTACTTTACATTAGTTCAAAGTTACTTTTATTTTATATGATATTCTGAGTGCAAACATGGAAAATTAGTTTTGGCAAGCTTGCAACACTCTGACACCATAGACTTCTGCAGTAACAGGTTCTGTTAAATTGACTCAGTATTGCCTTCTATGCAGAAACAAATGCTTAATAAGCACATCAGTATCTAAGTTAGATATGTAAAATCACATCTAGATAATTGGTTTGGTTTTGAAAATTTGATATTTCATCGGACTATGCAGCTTTAACTTGTGAAGATACATTTCCATTGAATGCAATAGAAATGTAAACAATTTATGTAAATATGTGTATGAAATAATCTGATCCCAAAAGACACCAAGACTAGAAATTCTTAAATTATATATATTATATAATATATATGACTCAGCCTCACGAAAATGGGCCAATTGGTGGTCAATTTAAGATGTCGGCATCGCAATTCTTAAAGTGTAGTGCATTTCTTTGTTTCATACTAAATTATCCTGGAAACAAACAAGGTTATTGTATTTTCTCTACCTTTACATTCAGGATAAATTTACTGACTTTCCAACACCTCTGTCAATTCTAAACTATAAGTATGCCGATCGACACCGACATCCAATGCTCGACGCCGACAACTTTAACAGATGTCGACATCGCAATTCTTAAAGTGTTGTGCATTTCTTTTTTTATATTAAATTATCCTAGAAACAAATAAGGTTGTTGTATTTTCTCTACCTTTACATTCAGGATAAATTTAAGGACTTTCCAACACCTCTGTCAATCAATCATCAATCAATAGTTCCGTCCTCTAGTCGAGGGTTGGATGCAATGGTTCTCCACTTGTCCCGATGTTGTGCTGTTCTGATAGACTGTGAATAATTCAAGCCTGTCCACTGTGAAATATTTGTAAACCATGATGTTCTTGGTCTCCCTCTCCCTCTGCTGCCATTCACCTTCCCTTCCAACAATGTACGGTATATTGAACTCTGACGAATGATGTGGCCAAAATAAATAAGTTTCTTTGTCTGTATAGTGGCAAACAAGCTTTTCTTATTTTTAATTTTTCTGAGAACTTCTTTGTTGGTGATCTTCTTTGTCCATGATATTTTCATCATCCTTCGATAAGTCCACATCTCAAATGCTGCTAAACGTTTGTACATTTTCTTAGAGATTGTCCATGTCTCTGCCCCATACATTAGAGTAGACCACACATAACACTGAAGAATACGCTTCCTTGTTTGTATTAATATCTTACTTGATGTTAACACTCTATACATTTTGGAGAATGTTGTTCGGGCTATTGTTATCCTTCTTTTAATTTCTTCCTCACATCTCCCATCATTTGTAATCTTTTGTCCGAGATATATGAATTCGGATACTTGTTCTATGTTTGTGCCATCTATGGTTATATTGACATTTGGTTTATCTGTCTTTTTACTTATAACCATTGTTTTGGTCTTCCTGGCATTCATCTTCATGTTGAATAGTATTCCAGCTTTATTGATTCTATTCACTATATCTTGTAGGTTTTTCTCACTGTCTGCTAGTATTACACTGTCATCGGCATATCTAAGATTGTTGACGTTCATGCCACCTATTGTCACTCCCTTGCAATCTTCAATGTGTCTGAAAATCATCTCTGTGTACAGGTTAAATAGACATGGTGACAATACACACCCCTGTCGAACTCCTCGTTTAATCATAACTTCATCCGATAGGCCCTGCTCCATTTTTATAAATGCACGTTGTGTCCAGTATAAGTTCACAATTAGTTTAATGTCTTTGCCATTGACACCAATATCTTGTAAACATTTGATTAACAGTTCATGATTGACTCGGTCGAAGGCCTTCTCATAGTCAATAAAGCAGGCATAAACATCCTGGTTCACTTCACAATAACGTTCACAAATCATTCTCATATTGAAAATCCCTTCACGTGTACCTCTTCCAGATATAAACCCACTTTGTACGTTACTGATTTGTTCTTCAATTTTCTGTCTGTTTCTCAGTAAAATTATTTTCAGGATCATCTTCAACATATGACTCATCAGGCTTAGTGTTCTGTACTCAGTACACAATGTTGGTTTTAGCTTCTTTGGGAGTCGTACAAATATGGATTCATTCATATTCAATGGTATAAATCCAGTCTCATAGATGTCATTTACTAGCTTATGAATGATTTGAATCCCCACTTCATCTAGTCCTTTTATCATTTCTGATGTTATCTGGTCACTTCCAGGAGCCTTACCTGACTTTAGATCATTGATAGCCTTCTCAACCTCTGATACTAATATAATATTCACATCTTCTTTCTCAATTGTGGGTGGGTTCCCTCTGTCATCATTGTATAGTTCGTTTACATCTGTCAATGCTAAACTATAATTATACTGTTTGATGCTGACATCCAATGCTCGATTCCGACAACTTTCCCCAATTGGCCTATTTTCGTGATCATGACTCACATATATATTGCATTATTTTGGAGCGAGTGGTAAAGGTGTGAGGAAGAACCAGGCCTAGAACGAAGTCATATATATTCTTCTGACCGAGTGGCGAAAGCAACTCCAAGAGTAGGGGGGGGGGGGAGGAGGGGAGGGGCGAGGTCCTTGCTGGTCACACCCCCCCCCCTAAAAGATGGGGGGAGGAACCACTATACAGCTCATTACATGCGATAAACGGGTTTATCACTATCCATATACGTAAAATTCATACAACAGAAAACACTCCTTCAAATACACATAACGCAAAGTGTAAAGTGGGTAACACTAACAGTTTGCAGGTCACTCACCAGTGGGAGCAACAGCGGTGCGGCAGCGCCACCTAGCCGGGCAGTGAGAGCTACGATGGCCAGCGCGTTATTTCTAAAGGTAAATACGGCACATTAATGATGTCATTCTGTCTCCAAAACATGTGCACTATATACAGGAAAGACGAACTATAACTATACAGATGCATAAATTAAATAATAGTTGTCTCTAAATATGTGCACAATATACAGGAAAGACCAGCTATAATTATACAGACTCATAATTAAATAATACTTCTCTAAAACATGTGCACAATGTACAGGAAAGACGAGCTATAATTATACATATGCATAATTAAATAATACTTGTCTCTAAATATGTGCACAATATACAGGAAAGATGAGCTATAATTATACAAATGCATAATTAAATAAGACAGTCGTGGGGGGGGGGGGGCTTTTCGAAACGAAAGGAAGGCATCTCACTACACTACAATACACATTGTTAACCCATTCTATACGGGATTTTTTTAGGACAACTGGTCTCTACCACCTCTTTTAGTTTATTAAACCGACGTTTATCTAGAATGTTATTTCCCTTGGCCGCAAATTATATAATTGTGAGCTTTTTAAATTCATAAATGTCTATTGATTCTATGCTTTTACATTCTATGTAAAAGCAATGGTTGAATAAAAAACAAACAATTCTTGCCGTGAATATGGTCTATGCTGCCGACACGGCGTAAAAAAACCACCAATCAATCAAACATATACGGCCTACAATTGTAGTCCTGGTTACTCTTTTCATCCAGGGTTCAACTTCTGACCATAGTTCATCTTTTTTTTCTTTTTTTCTTTTTTGTTGAAGATTTATACTGCCTATCATGGATAAGCCTGAATAGGCTTGTTTTCACCATTAGACAGTTTGTCGATAGAAAGCCCGAGCCTTCACTTTTACCGACCCCAGGGATTTTTAACCTCCCACACCATATAGACATGGTATGAGAACAACTGGCCTTTGATGTTGCTGTAAGTTATACACAGCGATAGAAATCCAAATTGGCAGAGATGGGGGGCACGGGGAATCGAACCACCGACCCTCAGATTGGGAGTCTGACCTAGAAAAAAGTCAAACACTCTAACCACTCTGCCACAGAGAACACCACATCATTGTAGGGATACCCTCTGCTATTAGCATATCACAAGCTTCATATCTAATTAGGTCAGTATCTCCATTTTCATTGGTTGACACTGGGAATCCCCAAATGGGAGCTGGTCTGTGAACTGACGGCAGTTCGACTGTGGCAGCTTCAGGATCAAACGGGTCAGATGCCTGTAGGGGCTGAAAAGTGCATCTGATAAAGCTGATATTAGAACAGCCACAGGCTAACGTCTGCATGCAGCTCCAGGTTTAACATTGTACTTTATAATTGTCAGAAATTGACGATTATCAAAAATCGCAGATAGCTTTCATCCTTGTATTATGGCCCCTCCAAATATGGTTCAAAATTTAATGCGATGTCTCTCACTATTTTGTTACATTATTGATTAAGCGGTGGGAATTTCAATCGCGTACAATTGGTCTTCACTCCGCTGCTCCTGCCCTATCCTAGTAATTCAGAATGCCAGGCTAGGAGGCAACAAGCATGAATCCTTTGAGGTCATTGGCTTGACTCGGCCATGGTTCGCAGGTGCCATGATGTGGGATTCAAATCCCATGGACTTGTCATCAGGGATGATAGTGGTTTCAGGCACAAAAAAAAAGCGGAAATCAAGCCGAGATTATTATCCCGACGGCAAATTTCGGTTTACACCTATATCAAAAATGCCCCCAGGCTGTGAGGAAAATAAGGAAATCCGCTTAAAAACGGAAAAATATCATCCCTGGTCATACTAGAAACGGGCACGCAACTCATTACTCCATCTCGTCTAGTGTAGCAATCTGTGCAACTTGTATCGTGAGTGGTGACAAACGACATGTTCACTGCTAAGCTATGTGCTCCACGAAAATTACAGCCACAAACTTGGGGTTCTGCATAGCACCACAAACCCACACTACAGTATTTCCCACTATATGCATGACGGAAGGACGGCTGTAACGCGTTGTAAACTCAGTGAATGCTTTACCTGCTGGTGGTTGGGAAGAGTTCCGCACTGTACAGGTAGGAGACACAAGCCGCTATGGAGACCGCCATCTTGCCAAATAAAGCGAGCGCCACCTGCAGACTCACCGGGCCAATGGAAACTCCCAACGGGAAAGCTACGGGTGAAGCAATAGTCACGTGTAGTTAGTTACTGTGATACCTAACTACACTCTGCGACTAAGCGTTAATACGCGTCATAAGAAATTTACATAGAGTAGCATTCCTAGATCAGGAGACACGGGCAGTATGATGTCCGCCATCTTACCAAGTACAGCGAGCGCGCCCTGCACACACCAGGTTGATGGAAAGTTATGGGTGAAGGAACAGTCACGTGCGGTCAGACTCCTGTATACTGTATATGTCCCAATAGACGCGCACTGCGCGAGTGCAGACACATGGATGCGTGTCTATTCAAAGTTAAAGAATTTCATAGATTTGTTTTGTCGTGCCTCTGAAATTTAGTGGGATTGTCTTATTTTATGTGCATTCAGTCTGAATATGATCGTAAATTTTTATTTGTTTTTGTTGTGCCTCTGAAATAAAGTGGGATTGGCTTATTTTATGTGCATTCAGTCTGAATATGATCGTAAATTTGTGCGCGCTTTCAATCTTGAAATTGAGAGTGCGCTTCTATTGGGTAGCGTGCTTCTATTGGGACATATATGGTAATTACATACATGACCTGTACCGACAGGCGGCACTTTTTTTTCTTTTTTTCTGTCTATCATGGACAAGTCTGAATACTTGTTTACAACATTAGACAGTCGGTCAATAGAAAGCCCGAGCCTACACTTTTACAGACCCAAGGGATTTTTAACTTCCCACACCACATAGACATCGTATGAGAGCAACTGGCCTTTGAAGACGATGTAAGTTATACACAGAAGTGGAAATCCAAATTGGCAGAAGTGATGGCATGGGGATTTGAACTGTCAACTTTCAGATTAGGAGTCTGACCTAGAAAAAAGTCACACCCTGTAACCACTCCCCCACAGAGAACACCGCTTACCTGTCGGACCGATGGCTATGGCGATACAGGGGATGGCTGTGAACATGAGAGCACCCGTGAAGGTCCAGCGCCGACCCAATCTGCAGCACAGAGGACACACATAAGTGTTGGTTGTTGGAGTTTTATATCCTGGCAACATCTAAGGTCATATCAGGGCGGGTACCGAATTGTGACAGTGCTCACTCATGGCAACTTTATAATTCTGCCCGTGGGCACACATAAGTCTAGTGTTGCTTGTTGGAATTTTATGTCCTGGGAACATCTAAGATCACATCAGGACAGGTTACCAGGCAGCGTGTAATGGTGAAATAATGAGTACGAGTACCCACCTGTCTATGATGGAGAGTGCAATGATATACGCAGGCAGCTCTATGAAACCAGACAGGCTGTAGCGATTGCTGCCCAGGTTACCAGGCAGCGTGTAATGGTGAAATAATGACTACCAGTACCCACCTGTCTATGATGGAGAGTGCAATGATATACGCAGGCAGCTCTATGAAACCAGACAGGCTGACGCTGATGTAGCGATTGCTTCCCAGGTTGCCGGCACTCATCGTCATGCCATAATAAACGCCACTCGACACAAACCTGCAACATCACCATTCATGGCATAAATGTTGTCATTATACTACATGCGTCAGTGATTCAGGGGCACCCTGCCCTCTACTGGGCAAAATGACTCCAGTCTTCTACACGTTCAACGTTCAACATGAAAACCAGGACGCTGGCCTTCCATTAGAGTAGGAAGAACAGACTGCATGGATTAATACAAGACTGAGTCTGATGATTAATTCAAATGTTTTAACAACATAATCTGGCAGTTTGTTAAATATTACAGTTCAACTAAAATCAGACGACTGTATGCGTCCCTAATTAGACGTCGAATATTCTCCAACAATTTACTCCCTCAGACATATTCAACAACAGAAAACTGGAGCATGGGTCAAAAGATAACCAGATTATGAAGGAAAAATAACTTTGAAATCAGGCCGCTGGCACCATGACCCGATATCCCACTGTCACATTATCCTGACACTGAGCGAACCATTCCTTGCAGCTACCCTAATAATGCTGACTGGCTAGGAAGTGACAAGTATCCGATAGTGTTGGCAGAATAGTGCGGGCGTCTACCGCCAGGTGCTCAGGCTACTCACGATGTGAGACACGTGACTATAGTGCGCATTCTGAGGACAGGGTGCAGAAGCAGGATCCTCAGCGAACCCTGCGACTTGAAGGTGCCTCCACTGACAGTCGGCATCCGAAGGTTCACCGCCACCGTTGAGGCTTTGCCATGGTTAGCAACAGCTATAGCATCTAAAATCTGGAAACAGACAACGTATATATCGTCTAAAGTCTGGAAACAGACAACGGCTATAGCATCTAAAATCTGGAAACAGACAACGGATATAGCATCTAAAATCTGCAAACAGACAACAGATATAGTATCTAAAATCTAGAAACAGACAACAGATATATCATCTAAAATCTGAAAACACACCAGATATAGCATAACAAATCTGGAAACAGACAACAGTATATTGTCTAAAATCTGGAAACACAACAGATATTGCATACAAAATCTGGAAACAGACAACGGATATAGCATCTAAAATCTGGAAACACAATAGATATAGCATCAAAAATCTGGAAACAGACAACGGATATATTTGTCTAAAATCTGGAAACAGACCAGTAATTAGGAGAAGGAATGAAACATAGTCTGAAGGCCTGGTAATCAGCATGACGACAATGAGGATGACGCTGCTTCTACTGCTGCTACTACTACTATTATTACAGTCATCTGATTACTGCTACTGCTACTGTTACTGTTACTGCTACAGATAAATGTGATCACTATTATATACTCCTCCTACTATTAGAGTATTTTGATAATTATTTATTAGTACTAATATTAAAGAAAAATCTAATAGCTGTTACTACTACAGAGTAATCTGTAAGTATTATCTATTATAAACACAACCCACGACCCTGAGTGTTTGTGTTTATATTTATGTGTCGGCTTATGTGAGGTATAAAGTATTTATGCAAATATTATTATGTAATTCTCCAGTCTTCTTGTTTCTTATTCGATATTGCTCCTGTAACCTTCCTTTTGATATGCTCCTTTCTGCCATGGGTTACTGGAGGTTGGGGGTGCAGCCTGGAGACCGGGGGGCCTGCTTCCAAGCAGCTCCCCTAATTCCCCTCCTTTCCTCCAGGCGGCGCCTCACCCACCTACTAACGGCCTATTTCGCCAACGATTTAGTTGAATAAAATTAACGGTAGGTCTTAACGGCCAGCCAGAGTTATAGGCTCGATCCATACGAATCTGACTTGTCTCCTTTTCTGTTATCTATTGTTATGTTATCTAATTGTTATGGAAGGAATTAATAATTGAGTAGCTTAATTCTTTTCTATGGAACTATATTCTAATTAGTTGATATGACATTACTGTTATCCAAAGGAGCAGAGCACTCCAATGCCAAAGTAAAACTTCTGTAATGGAGGTCCGAACATTATAGAACCTGATTAATATTATCATTAGCAACACAAATATTTGTCACTCACCCAGTCAAAAATGTGGCTCTTTGGAAAATAAAATGCATAGAGTGTTTGATTGGACGTTTTGATGCGAGATTTTGAGTACTCACAGTTGTGTACAACATTGATGAGGATTGTTATTGTTTTACGTCCTAGCAACATATAAGGTCATATCAGGACAAAAATTTAGGGTAATGGTTTACCCATGACACATGTCACATATCACATGACATACACCGCATGTCACACTCTGTGCTAATGGAAACTCAGCTTAAGATAAGGTGGTGACAGCCATTTTGTTGACTGTTATAGAACTGAACTTAGCCACGTTGTTTACTATTATATAACAACTGAACTTAGCCATGGCATTGACTATTATAAACCAACTGAACTTAACCATGTTGTTGACTATTATAAAACAACTGAACTTAGTCATGTTGTTGACTATTATAAAACAACTGAACTCAGTCATGTTGACTATTATAAAACAACTGAACTTAGTCATGGTGTTGACCATTATAAAACAACTGAACTTAGACATGTTGACTATTATAAAACAACTGACCGTAACCATGGTGTTGACTATTATAAAACAATGGAACTTAGCCATGGCATTGACTATTATAAAACAACTGAACTCAGCCATGTTGTTGACTATTATAAAACAACTGAACTTAGTCATGTTGTTGACTATTATAAAACAACTGAACTTAACCATGTTGTTGACTATTATAAAACAACTGAACTTAACCATGTTGTTGACTATTATAAAACAACTGAACTTAGTCATGTTGTTGACTATTATAAAACAACTGAACTTAACCATGTTGTTGACTATTATAAAACAACTGAACTTAGTCATGTTGTTGACTATTATAAAACAACTGAACTTAACCATGTTGTTGACTATTATAAAACAACTGAACTTAGTCATGTTGTTGACTATTATAAAACAACTGAACTTAACCATGTTGTTGACTATTATAAAACAACTGAACTTAGTCATGTTGTTGACTATTATAAAACAACTGAACTTAGTCATGTTGTTGACTATTATAAAACAACTGAACTTAACCATGTTGTTGACTATTATAAAACAACTGAACTTAGTCATGTTGTTGACTATTATAAAACAACTGAACTTAGTCATGTTTTTGACTATTATAAAACAACTGAACTTAGTCATGTTGTTGACTATTATAAAACAACTGAACTTAACCATGTTGTTGACTATTATAAAACAACTGAACTTAACCATGTTGTTGACTATTATAAAACAACTGAACTGTCATGTTGTTGACTATTATAAAACAACTGAACTTAACCATGTTGTTGACTATTATAAAACAACTGAACTTAGTCATGTTGTTGACTATTATAAAACAACTGAACTTAGTCATGTTGTTGACTATTATAAAACAACTGAACTTAGTCATGTTGTTGACTATTATAAAACAACTGAACTTAGTCATGTTGTTGACTATTATAAAACAACTGAACTTAACCATGTTGTTGACTATTATAAAACAACTGAACTTAGTCATGTTGTTGACTATTATAAAACTGAACTTAACCATGTTGACTATTATAAAACAACTGAACTTAAACATGTTGTTGACTATTATAAAACAACTGAACTTAGTCATGTTGTTGACTATTATAAAACAACTGAACTTAACCATGTTGTTGACTATCATAAAACAACTGAACTTAGACATGTTGTTGACTATCATAAAACAACTGACCTTAACCATGTTGTTGACTATTATAAAACAACTGAACTTAAACATGTTGTTGACTACTCTAAAACTGAACGTTGGCATGCTGGTGAATATCATAAAACAAGTGAACTTACTCTGTTGGCCTCTTTTACTTTCCCCTTTGATAACAACCAGCGAGGACTCTCTGGGAAAGACCTGCAATGGAAGACAAAACAAAATATATAAAAACAAAAAACATATTCTGCAAAAATTAAATAGTCTATGATATGCTTACCAACAGTTAGAATATGTACTTGATTTGATTAATTATCCATGCACTCTTACGACCACTAGTGATAATATGAATTCTTTACAATTAAAATGAATAAGAAAATAGGCCACACAATTCAAGCCGTTTTCAATATGCCGAAGCTTGTGAGCTATTCTGATCTCAATTAATCTTTTCTCTTAGGGTGTCAATGATATTGTTGCGTTAAAGTGGCCTATATACTGAATGAAATCCTTATGAATTCATGTACACATGTACGGACACGCAAATGCACACACACACACAAACCACCACTCACCAGTAAAAGTAGACCTCTATGAGGTTGGGCCGTGTTGTGTGCTCTGAACCACCACTTACCAGTAAAAGTAGAACCCTATGAGATCGGGCCGTGTTGTGTGTTATGAACCACCACTCACCAGTAAAAGTAGAACCCTATGAGGCCGGGCCGTGTTGTTTGTTATGAACCACCACTTACCAGTAAAAGTAGAACCCTATGAGACCGGGCCGTGTTGTGTGCTATGAACCACCACTTACCAGTAAAAGTAGAACCCTATGAGGTCGGGCCGTGTTGTGTAATGCTATGAGGTCGGGCTGTGTTGTGTGTTATGAACCACCACTCACCAGTAAAAGTAGAACCCTATGAGACCGGGCCGTGTTGTGTGCTATGAACCACCACTTACCAGTAAAAGTAGAACCCTATGAGGTCGGGCCGTGTTGCGTGTTATGAACCACCACTTACCAGTAAAAGTAGAACCCTATGAGGCCGGGCCGTGTTGTGTGCTATGAACCACCACTTACCAGTAAAAGTAGAACCCTATGAGACCGGGCCTTGTGTGCTATGAACCACCACTTACCGGTAAAAGTAGAACCCTATGAGGTCGGGACGTGTTGTGTGTTATGAACCATCACTTACCAGTAAAAGTAGAACGCTATGAGGTCGGGCTGTGTTGTGTGTTATGAACCACCACTTACCAGTAAAAGTAGAACCCTATGAGGTCGGGCCGTGTTGTGTGTTATGAACCACGACTTACCAGTAAAAGTAGAACCCTATGAGGTTGGGCTGGGTTGTGTGTTATGAACCACGACTTACCAGTAAAAGTAGAACCCTAAGAGGTCAGGCCGTGTTGTGTGTTATGAACCACCACTTACCAGTAAAAGTAGAACCCTATGAGGCCGGGCCATGTTGTGTGTTATGAACCACCACTTACCAGTAAAAGTAGAACCCTATGAGATCGGGCCGTGTTGTGTGCTATGAACCACCACTTACCAGTAAAACTAGAACCCTATGAGGTCGGGCCGTGTTGTGTGCTATGAACCACGACTTACCAGTAAAACTAGAACCCTATGAGACCGGGCCGTGTTGTGTGTTATGAACCACTACTTAACAGTAAAAGTAGAACCCTATGAGGCAGGGTTGTGTTGTGTGCTATGAACCACCACTTACCAGTAAAAGTAGAACCCTATGAGGCAGGGGACGGAGCAGGCCAGCGACAACATGCGCCAGTCACGGATAAAGTAGGCCATCGCCGAATACAGGCAGATGCCGATAGCAAACGTAGCCGGAAACACCACCTGTAAGCACATGATTACAGACCCTCACTGGTCTACTCACAGGGCGGGAACACCACCTTTAAGCACACGATTACAGACCCTCACAGGTCTACTCACAGGGCGGGAACACCACCTGTAAGCACATGATTACAAACCCTCACTGGTCTACTCACAGGGTGGAAACACAATCTGTAAGCACATGATTGCAGACCCTCACTGGTCTGCTCACAGGGCGGGAACACAATCTGTAAGCACATGATTACAGACCTCACTGGTCTGCTCATAGGGCGGGAACACCACCTGTAAGCACATTATTACAGACCCTCACTGGTCTGCTCACAGGGCGGGAACACCACCATTAAGCACATGACTACAGACCCTCACTGAGAGAAAAGAAGAGAGAGGGAGAGAGAGAGGGAGAGAGAGAGGGAGAGAGGGGGAGAGAGAGGGAGAGAGAAAAGAAGAGAGAGGGAGAGAGAGAGAGGGAGAGAGGGAGAGGGAGAGATGGAGAGAGAGAGGGAGAGTGGGAGAGAGGGAGCGAGGAAGAGAAAAATTTATAGTTTCCATACTAATTTCATTTTAAAATACCTCATATAATGCACTTGTCTCTTGAACCAGTGCGATAGGTTTGCTAAGTTCTAGGAAAGTGGATTATCTTGAAAAGATACTATTGTCGGCTCAGATAAAAAATATTTATCTCCGTTATGGATCAAAATATTTACTCCAAAATACATTAAATGTGTCCCTTAAACCAGGGCGTGCAATTTAAAGATCCAGGCAGGTATTTTAGAGATAACATTATATGCAGACATCAAATTGGTACAAAACATTTCAGACATGCCACTCCACTATCTCCTTGCTTGAGATAACTTTAGTCAGGAATCAGCGCCACCCAATTCTATTAATTGATCACATCATTTCCCTCTTAGGCAAAGCATCAAATAAGTTTTGGCTGGCTTGTTTTGTCAACATAACGTAAGGGATATTCTGCATCAAAATATTTACTCCAAAATACATTAACGGTGACCCTTAAACCAGGGCGTGCAATTTAAAGATCCAGGCAGGTATTTTAGAGATAACATTATATGCAGACATCAAATTGGCACAAAACATTTCGGACATGCCACTCCACTATCTCCTTGCATGTGATAACTTTAGTCAGGAATCAGCGCGACCCAATTCTATTAATTGATCACATCATTTACCTCTTAGGCAAAGCATCAAATAAGTTCGGGCCGGCTTGTTTTGTCAAGGCTATCACACTCATACCTTGCTGTCGGCTCAGATGGAAGGGTGCCTTGAGTTGTATACAGGGCAGTGGGGCAAGCCACCAGCATGTGGACAGGTGAGGCACGCAGCTGTGCAGTAATGAGGATTGCTTATTGGAGCTTTACGTCCTGGCAGCATCTAAGTTCATATCAGTACAGGTACCGACTTGTGACAGTGCGCACTCATGGCAGCTTTAGAGTGCTGCCCCACTGGGAGACCAGGCTACCCGCACCATGACCTGATATCCCACTCAGTCACATTATCCTGACACTGAGTCAACTGAATAACCACTAACTAACTAACTAATGTCAGCCTACAAGTGTGATTGAGCGGAAGGACATATTTATTAAAGTCTGAAAAAGCATCAAATTAAAAATTACCAAGATTTGATTCTACATATCCAACTTAGATACTAGTGCACTCATTAAAGATGTATTGCTGCACAGAAGCAATACTGAGTCTCTTTAATAAAGCTTGCCCGGTCGTAAGCTTATATTTTTCTATTTATTATTTCTATGGTATATGCAATGTACCTGTGTTATTTTTAAATGTACCTGTGTTAATTTTAAATCGGGAAAGCAGCTCATAAGTATTGTACTTCTGCTTTCACCTTTTTCATGTGAAAAAATTACTGATATAAATATCAACTTGTGTGTACATTGATCATGTGGAAATAAATATTTTATTATTATTAAGTCAGCATTTCCGTGTCCACATTAAAATTAACTTGACATGTTTACGCCTCAAATATCTTCTAAATTAACACTTTAAAGTGGTGAGTGAATTGGAAGTTTTATGCCATGTCGGCAACTATGGCCATATTCATGGCAGGTGAACACCTTAAAGGTGTGTGGGGGGGGGGGGTTACTTCAAACTAAGGTAAATAAATTATAACAAACAACCTAATATATTTATCTAAAAAAATAAATGGCAAAATCTCAAAACCACTGAAGTGTGTGCATTTAGATGAATCATTGTGCCCCCCCCCCCTACACACACACACACTTTAACACCCAAATGGAGAGGAGAGAGTTGGTTGGTTAGTTGTTGGAGTTTTACGTCCTGGCAACATCTTAGGTCATATTAAGACGGGGAGAGGAGAGAGTGAATGTAACTGGCAGCCCACTTCCTGGTAGATTAGTAACTGTACCTTGACAAATGCTCGCCAGCAGAGCTTTGCACAATGCCTACCTATACAAGCAAACATTTGCCCGGAGAGTCATTGATTGTTGGGGTTTTACGTCCGAGCAATGTGGTATACAGTGATGTCCCACTTGGATACCAGGCGACCCGCACCAGGACCCGATATCCCACTTAACCACATTATCCTGGCAATGAACCAACCACTCCCTATCCTAATCCTATCCAACCCTGCCATGGTCATACCGTGCACCAAACGAGGCTGTGACAAGAATCACTGTTGTAAGACTTTGATTTAACCTGGCCGGGGATTGATCCCACGACCACACCATCCAGACTTGAAGTAGAAATGAACACTATGTAGTACTAGGAATTTCCACACAGGTTTCCCTCATAATACTGTCCACAATTGTGATGTATGGTAAAGGTAGCACATAGGTAACCCTGTCCATGATTGTGCTGTATGGTAAAGGTTGCACGTAGGTAACACTGTCCATGATTGTGTTGTATGGTAAAGGTTGCACATAGGTAACACTGTCCATGATTGTGTTGTATGGTAACGGTTACATTAGGTAACACTGTCCATGATTGTGTTGTATGGTAATGCTTGCATGTAGGTAACACTGTCCATGATTGTGTTGTATGGTAATGCTTGCATGTAGGTAACATTGTCCATGATTGTGTTGTATGGTAATGCTTGCATGTAGGTAACATTGTCCATGATTGTGTTGTATGGTAATGCTTGCATGTAGGTAACATTGTCCATGATTGTGTTGTATGGTAATGCTTGCATGTAGGTAACATTGTCCATGATTGTGTTGTATGGTAATGCTTGCATGTAGGTAACATTGTCCATGATTGTGTTGTATGGTAATGCTTGCATGTAGGTAACATTGTCCATGATTGTGTTGTATGGTAATGCTTGCACATAGGGCAGCTACTGATAACAGCCTTATCGGTATGGTGGAGAAGTACATTCCTATCTATGTAATTTAGATGTCAGATTAAAGGTCAAGTATTCAAGTGGTACACATCCACACGGGTCACCAGCAACGTGTCATTGTCAGCCAGGCCAACCCTACACAGGTGCTAAATCGGTTCACTTCACGAGGATGTATGGGGGGGCCTTTCTGCATATATGTAATAATAATAATAATAAAATATTTATTTCCACATGATCAAAGTACACACAAGTTGATATTTATATCAGTAATTTTTTCACATGAAAAAGGAGAAAGCAGAAAGCAGAAGTACAATACTTATGAGGTGCTTTCCCCATTTAAAAATAACACAGATACATTGCTTATATCATAGAAATAATAAATAGAAAAATAAAAGTTAAAAGCATATCAACATTACCCTCAATACTGTAAATTACATCTCAATATTTATGTACTAGACTATTATGTGTTTTCCTTCTGGTAAAGCTTAAACATTCAGCCTTCAGGACAATGGGGTGACCTTGTCATGGCTGCCTACAGCCACTCACCTTGACACAGTCTGCACTACAAAACACCAGTCTTTGTGACATAATTGGCCAGAAGTGACTACCAACATTAAACATTGGGGGCAGCGGTGTCATGAATATCAATTGACGAAACCTTGTGGTGGAATCACATAGGTACCGCTGATTGCGGAAATCAGTCACCTTGTCAACGCGATACCTTAGATCGTGCAACAATCATTTAATTGGGTTAGCCCTGAGCTGACTTGGTACAGTACCTCATATCCCTTTACTTATTGTATGATGTATATTTTTTAATTATTCTTTAAAACTCATGTATAACATTGTGTAAATACGTGTACCACTTACGCCCGGAAGACCAGTGCTATGGCATTGAGAAAAGACATCCATATGAATAAAACTCATTTACAAATATATATATATGACAGTGTGGCGTGTCTGTTTGTGACGAGGAAGCCTGGTGGTGGCGCCGCCAGTCACATGGGTGGAATGAAGGAGGCATAGTACAAAATAATAACATAATGTAATAAATAATTCCCTTCTGCATCTTTATACTTGTATAATATGTTATACATTACACATATATATATAAAACCTCCGGTGGGACTAACCATGTGGAACGTCCGTAAGTAACAAGGAAGCCTGCTGGCAGCACCACCAGTCACATGCATGAGGTCCAGGAGGCGCAACATAAAACAATCGGTACATATATGCAGCAATTTCCTTTGGCGCCTTTTATACTCGCATAACTCGCTACACACCACACAGTACATACCCCACAGAAGCCCCGGACGGAGGGCCCGATCAGCTCGGTGGCCATGATGAAGCTGACCAGGTTCCAGCCCCCCGTGATGACCCCGGCCATGAAGCGGGTCACGAGGTACACGTAGTACGTGGGCGAGTAGGCGCCGGCCAGCGTCGCCCACAGCAGCGTACCCAGCGTCCCGTACAGACAGGGCCGGCGTCCATGCCGGTCAGCCAGCTGGGCGAACATGAACGAACCCACCATGAGGCCCACCATGAACACCGTCTGCGCCACGCCCACCTTGTACGACTGGTCGCACACCAGGCTGAACTGCAAGGCAAGGAGGAGGTTTGGTATTTTTGAGTTTTTTTAAAAGTTGTTGTTGTTGATGGTGTATTTATGATGCCCATAATGGTTAAGTCTAATGACTTGTTTTCGCCGCTAGACAGTAATAGTCTCATGGTTCCCTTTGGTTTGGTTTGGTTTGGTTGTTGGAGTTTTACGTCCTGGCAACATCTAAGAACATATCAGGACAGGGGGGGAGGGAGGAGGTTTACTGCCGCGCACACTTGTGGGGGTGGGGGAGATTTTGGAATGTGGGGGTTGGGGGGATGAGGAGGGGAATGTAATTTATTCATCGATTGGTTGGATGGTTGTTGGAGTTTTACGTCCTGGCAACATCTAAGGTCATATCAGGACGGGGTGAGGGAGGAGGAGGGTCACTGCCAAGGACAAGTGTAGGGAGGGGGAGATTTTGGAATGTGGGGTTGGGGGGGGGGGGATAAAGTGGGGGGGGGGGTGTAATTTATTCATCGAAAAGTTTTATTTTCAGTACCAGGGCAATGGTGTTCTGGCCATGTGACAATACAGCTATTAACACAATTTTTTGTTGTTGATAAAACAGTTTATTCATCAGAACATATATTTGTTCAGCTTCGAAGCACCTGTCTTCCAGCCATTTACATTACATCTTAAATAGGTAGTTCAGCGGGTAGTTATTAGATTAGTAGATTATGAAGGAGGTTAGTGTGTTAGCGTGTTCGCTATAACAAGTTCAGCATTTTCTTTTTATTTGTTGGTACATTAGTTGATTAAGCAGGGGAAATTCCAATCATGGACGATTGGTCTTCCTCATTCCACTGCTCCTTGCCCTATCCTAATAATGCCCAGTGCCTGGCTAGAAAGTGACAAGTATCAATTTTTAAGGCATTGGTTTGACTCGACCAGGGTTCGAACCCACGATCTACCAGCACGGGACATGGACGCTCTAACTCATTCGGCCATCCCGTCTGGATATGGGCTAAGGCAGTGGGTGGCCGCATAAACTGTGCTGCTATTATGGGTACAGTGCATGTGATATAATTCCTGATGCATATATCAGCAGATAGTACAGTGTTAGTAATAATTGCGGGAGATAAGGATCTAAAAATATCGCATAAAAGTTTTGCAGTTAAGTTTTCACTTACTTGCCCAAATTAAATTTGCATGTTTGCTCTTCAAATATCTCAAAAGTTAACCATTTAAAATAGAAGTTACTTCAAAATAAAGGTAGATTATAACAAACAAACTAATATTTTCATCTAAAAAAATCAAAACAAATCCATCGGACTATAAAGTAATAGCCAGAGACACTTGTCAAAATAGGTCGTTTAATGCTTACAATTGTTGAATTACATACATAAATACATAAACAGATATATACATAGATATATACATAGATATATACATACATAGATATATACATACATAGATATATATACAGATATATACGATTCAAGGCCAGTTTGCAGACCACCTCTCCATATACACTGATGGTTCGAAAGCAAAGCCGGGTAGTTTCTGCGGCAGTCTGCCGACGGGAAAGATTTGGCGTACGCTTGCCCGATCAGAGCTCGATTTTCACTGCAGAAGCCCGAGCACTCCTTCTCGCATTGGAGTGTATCGAGGTATCCAACCACACTAACTATGTTATATACAGTGATTCGTGCTCTTGCCTCCTGGCTGTCAGTCACATTATCCTGACACTGAGCCAACCAGTCCTTGCCCTATCCTAATAGTGCCGAGCACCTGGCTAGGAAATCACAAGTATTGATTTTTACGTCATTGGTTTGACTCGACCAGGGTTCGAACTCATGAACCTGTAGGTTCGGATCCCCCGACCTCCAAAAACAGGAGATGGACGATCAACTCATTCGGCCATCCCGTCTGGTCTCATGATCCTTAAAATGTAATCGTAGCTGAGGAAAATATTAACCATTAATGTGGCACATTCCTACCTTCGGTAGACTCTTTAATCTACCATCAAAATAGCAGTGTTTAATACCTACCTTTATTGTTTTAATCGCAGAATGTTGTTTGTTTGTTTGTTTGTTGTACAAAAGTTGATTAAATGGAAAATTTCAATCGGAGACAATTGGTCTTCCTCACTCCACTACTCGTTGCCCTATTCTAGTAATGGAGAGTGTCAGGCGGTAGCGACAATTATCCAACCAATTCTCCTGTAAACAGGGACCAGACGGAATGGCCGAATGCGTTGAGCGTCCGTCTCCCATTTTGGTTTGAACTCTCGTCGAGTCAAACCAATGACTTAAAATTGATACTTGTCGCTCCCTAGCCAGGCGCTCAGCATTATTAGGATAGGGAAAGGCCCGGGGGTTCAGTGTCAGGATAATGTGACTGAGTCAGTGAGTGAGATATCGGGTCATGGTGCTGGCAGCCTGATCTCCAAGTGGGGCAGCACTATAAAGTCACCATGAGTGCACACTGTCACAAATCGGCGCCCATCGTGATACGACCTTAGACGTTGCCAGGACGTAAAGCTTCACCAACCAACCTGTAAATAGGTTATTTTGAACAAAAAATAAATAATCATACTAACCTCGGAGACAATGGATGTGAAATCACTGTTGGGGAAGAGATACCGGGTGCATGTCTCTCCGGCCCGCGGACACCCCTGCGCCTGTTTGAGGCCATGAGCACAGAACACCTACAAACACAGGTTTGTTTACTGACATTACTAAAAATCTATATCAAATTAATAACAACAACAATACGGAATAAAATGCATATTTATATTGTTAAATGTAAAAGGAACACATTTTGACAAATCAAATTCCAGAAATTCCCAGGATTTTCAGTGCAAATTGCAGAACGTTTTTAAGACGTTCATTGAATTCAAATACCCAGAAACACGGCCGTATTCATAGTCGATCCGCTGTGTAAAGTGTAAATAAGCACACAAAATAACAATGAATGCGTGTATAGTTTTAATATAAAACTCAAGAGGCAGGATAACAAATCCACAAAATCACATTAAATACAAAACATCACTGATTAATGAATAAAGAACAAATGTGCATAACACGCCAGCTATTTATGATAAGATAGGCATTGAAAAAATATAGTCATGATTTTCCATTTTCAAGGATTTTCAAGGATCTTTAGACAAATTCCAAGACTTTCCAGGTCTGGAATCCTGAATTGTCAGATTCCATGACTTTCCGGGTTTTCAAGGACCTGTAGGAACCATGTCGTACCTCTTTTGGTTCTGCACCGATAAACACCATGTGCAGAGTCTGCATCGCTGAGATGACGGTTGACCAGGCCAAGACCCAGAAGAACTGACGCTGAGCAGGTCCATATTCACCGACGATGGACTTCAACGCCTCATCTATGTCCATGCTGCAAGGGGCGGGCAGCAATCATTCATTTATATACAATTCCAAGTTCGTTTGTCACCATCCACTTCTAAGGCTAGATAAAAAAAAGTTTGTTTAGCATCCCCGCACGACCTGAAAAATGCCCCCGACCTCCAAATATCTTTTATTTTCTATTTGTCAAAAGAACCTTCAAATAAAATATTAAAACTCAAAACAATGCTTAATATATTGTCAATTTAAATACATGTAGTTGGGTTTTCAGTTGAATAAAGATTTTAATGTTTTCTTGTTCAATTTCTAGCTAGAAAGTGCTTATGGTTTTCTCGACCTTCCTATCATACCTTCTGACCATGAATACCATGATTAGCTTTCTTCTTCCTCTACACCGTCATTCTACATACAAAATAAAAATAAATAAATAACAGGTCCCCTGTCATAAGCCGCAGCTGTGATATCTCAACAGCTATTTCCCTGAGTACATTCGGGTGTATGCCATCCATGCCTGGTGTCTTATCCACTTTCAGTGCTTGTAATTTCTTAATGATGATTTCCTTTGTAAACATTATATTCTTCAGTTTTTCTTCAATACTCCCTTCAAACATCTTCCTTGTTTCTGGTAGATTATCTGTCTTTTCTGTTGTGAATACAGATGTAAAGAATGTGTTCAACATATTCGCTGTTACTTGATCTTCCGTTATAGTTATAGTCTCCATTCTTCAGTGGTCCTACTTTCTCTTTAGTTCTCAGCTTTGATCTTGTGTATGCATAGAATCACTGACGTCAACTTTGATATTTTCTGTTAATTTCTTCACAAGATTCCTCTTTGCCTTTCTTACTTCTTTAGTTGCTTTGTTCATAGCCTGTTTGTATTCGACATAGTCATGTTACTGTCCTCAGAATCAAACTTATTGTACAAATATATGGTCTTTCGGTCGTGGTAGACAAGTTTGGAATGATATCAATATCTCGGGCAACGGAGTTGGGGACCATTGTTATGTAATAGCGAAGCAATGGATGCCCACTCGCTTTGTGTCATATAAATGCTATGTGGAAATGTTATGGTGCGCAGTGACCGTGATTGCAATATAATGTCCAGATATGAAGATATGCTGTTACTAATTAGAGAAATGTTCCCTCCATGCACCAGGAAGAGTGCAAATGGAGCGGGAACACATATTAATGTTTATAATAACTGTATGATGACTACTTGTTACCACAGGACCGCCGGATAAGCACGCCCAGCCATTCTGCATACATTATGGACACCACCTGCCAGGCTGCAAGGGGTGTCTGATTGGCTGGCTGTGGGAGCCCAGTCACCTTACACTCCTTGCACTTGCTATGCAGACACACTCACTCTAGAGATACCAAAAGAAGCAGTTCACCACTGAGCAGTGTGTAACACCCATGGGACTTAGGTTCAATGGGCTGTAGGCACTGATTTGACTGAACAAGCAGGAACCATGTGGGTCTGTGTAGCAGGTTGTAAGTGAGTCAGGGTGGCAGGTCACTAGTAGGTGAACAAGAGTTGTAGCAATAAAGCTCAACCTTATCACTGTAAATCTTGCGTGACTTAGCTTCCCTTTCTTTCTTATGAGTTGTTGATGGTATTTGAGAGGTGGAGACTGGCAGACAGTTGCCAGGATCCACAGGAATAGTAGTGAGTAGAAGAGTTGTTGAGACGGCCATCAACAAACTTTTCATAATGATTAGTACAATGTAATGTTTAATGTGTAACTGTAACCAAGTCTAAGACTTATGTCACAAGTGTAAGCCTATGGCTATGCCTATCATTATGCATTTGAAAACGTTGCTGGATTCAGTGGGTAGATTAGTCATTAGATCAATAGCCAGAATAGGCATTTTGTACTCATCAACAGTTAAGCTGTTAACAGTAACTTGACTAACTTAGCTTCAGCCAATTCAACCAAACCGTACACAGTACATCTATTTGTGAAAGCCGGCGTATTCTAGTTAGTTATTATGTGGATTTACTATCATTTAGAGAATAGTACTCGTTATTATATGGGCAACAATCAAATGCACCGAGTAACAAAAGACGAGTTTAGTCTTGAGACAAGTGTGAAGTTAGGTATGTGCCAAACTGCCGACCAGTGGCAGATATTTTATTACCACAAAACTGATCCAGCAAATCCCACCTTGTTTATGAAGGGGTGTAGAAAAATGCTTCTATGATCGGTTTGCATTGGTCAATCTTGGGTATTCCTAGTATATTATGTAGTATGGGAATCCCTTTACCGCTTGGTTTTCAAATATTTCAATTTGGTCAAGTTTTGCTATTCCAATAACAACTTCAAAAGTTTCACTCAATTTCAACCAGCAAACTCACACTTTTATAGCAATCTGAAACATTTAAAAAGTAGACTGTGATGAGTAACCATTATTAATCTTATATACTGTTGAGTTTTGGGAAATTGTGCCGACTTCATCATGTTTGGCGCGATCAGTCATGCAAAAGGTATGCACTTGTGTTTATCACTTTTTCTGAGACTCACCTACAAAAGTATGTGGTGGCTTATTGGTCAGAGAATGAGCCTCATGACAATGCTACTGACTATGACGTATCATTCTTTGCCTTGGCAGCTGATCTCATATATGATGATCTTATGCTTAACTGATATTTTGAGAATGACTCTTGATCGTGATTTGTTGATTTACCTTTATGGAGTATGTTGTGAACAAACGGTCATGGAGTTCACTAATTAACCACAAATGTTATTTTCATGTCACTTATTTTGTTGCAAATTTCATTTTATTGAATTGTATCAATAGAACATGAATTACCCTAGCTTCACTGAAAATGTCATCAAGATCTCTCAATTATTAAAGAAAGTACATGAATTTCACCAATTTCAGTGACAGAAATGTATTGTTTCAGGTCACTTTGCTTTGTTTTAGGTCACTTAATTTTGTTTCAAATGTAATTTTATTGAATTATATCAATAGAACATGTCTTAAACTAGCTTCAGTCCAAATTTCATCTAGATATCTCAATTATTAAATAAATTACATGCAATTTCCCATAAAAGTCATCAATTTCGGTCACAGAAATCTAGTGCTTTTAGTTTTACCTTAATTTAATGGAAGAAAATAAGGACCAATTTCAGAGATGGAAAACGCCATAACTTCCTTAATACTCCACCTATTCTCATAATCTTGGTGTCATTTTAAAGGGCTTTTCAAGCTCTTTCCAGTGGTGCCTTTTGTTTTATTATTGAATGAGTTTAAACTTTGTTGGCACATACCTAGTGTGACACACGTCAAGAAAATGTAAACATACTCAGACATGTTACTCATGTACGATACTTTGATAGTTGATACTGGATACGACGGCTTTCAACACTTTGTACTAAACTACCCAATAATGGCACATAACACGTACTACTGTGGAATAGTGTGTACTCCAAGAATTGCATGGCAATACAAGTAATACGAGTGTAAATGGCATGTAACGTGTACATTCACTTACCTCCTCTCAAGTAGGAGTGCAATTGTTTACAGTCGCCGTCATCCTCTAGTGTGTCCTCCTCGTACCACTACTACTACGTGTAGGTTTATTTTCATGAAGAAATTTTCCCCCTTCTCACTAAATAAGATCAAATATATTTCCTATGTGGGAATTTAAATATAACCGTAACTATCTTTTTAAAACTATTCTCAATTAAAATTATTCAAACATCCGGAATTGCGAATAAAAACAAATACGAAGCTACGGGCAAACGAATGCCAGACGGGAAGTCGTAACCTTCCATCCGTTGGTCCCAGGCAATCTCACAAATTAATTTTAGTTTTCATCTGGAATGGCACATTATTTGCATCATAAGATTTAGATGTGCTGTCTCAGAAGACGACCAATATTTTGAATCATAGCAGTATGCTACAAGCTTTGTAAAATAAAACCAAGTTGAAGGTCTATCTCAGGTATGGTGCGCCGTTTAAATATAAATACATAATTATACTATAGTATTATATGGAGAGCGAGGGGGAGAGAAGTTTGGTTGTTGTTGTTTTGCGTCCTAGCAACATCTAAAGTCATATCAGGATGGGTACCGACTTGTGACTGCGAACTCATGGCGACTTTATAGTGCTGGAACACCAAGACGCCAGCACCATGACCTGATATCCCACTCAGTCACATTATCCTGACACTGAGCCAACCAGCTCACACTATCCTAATAATGTCGAGCACCAGGCTAGGAAGCGACAAGTATCAATTTTTAAGTCATTGGTTTGACTCGACCAGAGTTCGATCCCATGATCAATTTATTTGAATAAAAAACTAAAATCATTAAGAGTAATTACATTTGGAATTATATTGCTTTTGGAAAACGTCTAGCATTGTTGTAGCCTTTACTATCTTATTCTGACTTCCAATTAATTTATTGTGGTGCTCAGTATAAATGCCATATTATTATCACTTTTATTTGTATTATCTGAAAATAAAGATACTATTTCAATCTCATTCTTATTTTATTTACATTTTTGGAAATGATATGAAATAAGTATTTGCTGAAGTTGTTAACCAAATGATTTACGTCGATATTAAATTACAAGAGACACTACCAGTGTTGAGACATACTATGTCGAGTAAATGGAATACAAACCATAGACATTTACATCTCCATTTTTAGCAGTTTCGAAGCTTTTTGTTAGATTAATTAATGTCATAAGTGCGTTGAGAAGGGGAGAGGAACTGTATATATATGTGTACTTAGCAAGAGGCATGTTGTTTCTTCAGGCCCAGTCACACCTTACCGGACTGGGGAACCGGACGAGAACCGGACACTGTCCGGTGGCGTACAGCGATGTCCGGTACCCATCCGGACTGATGCACAAAACTTCTACCGGACACCACCGGACTGACGTGTCCGGTTCATGTCCGGTACCCATCTGTACGTGTCTGGTACCCATCTGTTGGTGTCCGGTACCCATCCGTTTGTAAAAATATACAGATTTTCGGTTTGGAATTATATATTGGCAGAGAACATTATTATTCTTAGGCAACGGAGTGGGGACAGGGTTATGTAATCTAAAAGCAATGGTGCCCCACTCACATTAGGACATGATATAAGCTATGTGAAATATATGTTCATACATGATGCCTGAGATTAATAATAAATTTAAGGACTTTGCAACACTTCTGTCAATGCTAATATCTTATTATATAATGTCGATGCCAACATCCGATGCTCGACGCCGACAACTTTACCAGATGTCGGCGTTGCAATTCTTAAAGTGTAGTGCATTTCTTTGTTGTATATTAAATTATCCTAGAAACAAATAAGGTTGTTGTATTTTCTCTTCCTTTACATTCAGGATAAATTTAAGGACTTTGCAACACCTCTGTCAATGCTATGCCATTCGACGCCGACATCCAATGCTGTCCGGTACGTGTCCGGTTGATGGTCGGTCCGTCCGGTTCTCGACCGGTTCTCATCCGGTACATGTACGGTACTTGTCCGGTTGCCCGGCGGCAGTTAAGCCAATTACGCCCCATTTCGACACATTTTGTCACCGGAGAGCACCGGACTAGAAAATTCTTTGTCCGGTGGTCTCCGGTACTCAGTCCGGTGAGGTGTGACAGGCGCTTTATAGTCAGTACTAAGCTAAGGGTATGCCCCACCAGTGATGAGTCACTAATTCCTGGAACCAACCGAGCATCATCACAGATTTCATATAACAATTGATCCTAATTAGAATCATATATAGTTATTAAATAATGCAGGTCCAGGTAGTGTGCTTCGCTGAATTTAGATGATGTAATTAACGGCCAGGTGTGCTCAGTGTTAGAGCATAATCTGATGCGATGTAGTTGGAATTATGTTCTGCTTCATATTGGTCTCATTGTCTGAGCGTTCAGACATTTAGAAATAAATGTTTTTGCTTGTAAATATTGTCTTAATTGCCTAGTACAATAAGTCACTTACTTTTATTTTTCCCATTCGTATGAAAATGTGGTCCAATTGTTGTAATTTACCAGATATATTATAGAACTACACTAACTAGTTATACGTGTAAAACCTGCAGCCCTACGAGGATAGCCCTTACAGTGTAGAAATGGGGGCGGGGGGGGGGGGGGGTCTCCAGTCGATTTTATTTCCCAGACCTTAAAGTTGCATCGTCCGATGGTTTTGAGTTTCTGTCATTTTCTGAGGTAAATATATTAGGTTGATTGTTATAATCAACCATACTCGAGTTTGAAGTAACCTTTATATTAAATGGCTAACTTTTGAGATATTTGAAGTGCACCGGTGCTAAATTAATTTTGGCAGGCATGCTAAAACTCTGACACCATAAGTTTCTGCAGTAAAAGGTGAGATTATTAAATTGCCTCAGTATTCCCTTTTATGTGGTGCCAAATGTTTAACAAGTGCACCAGTATCTGAAGTTAGATAATTATGTAGAATCAAATATAAATAATGGTTTGGGTTTTGGAAATTTGATGTTTTCATCTGACTATTCAGTGTGTTTAACAAGGTGTGCAGGCGCACCTGTGTGTTGAGGGGGGGGGGGGGGTCTGACATAATATACACAATATACAGCATACATGCATGTCCCACACATGAGATGGTGTTCAGGAATGTGAAGGATACAACGCAGTGGCAAAATAAAGACTGATAATCAAGATCGGTAGACCTACAATGATTTAATACTATTTTTCATCTCGAAGCTACCTTTTTATAACACTCTGTGTAAAGATAACGTATCACTAGTTTTGTTTAAATCTTAAAGTTGCATAGTCCAATGGTTTTGAGTTTCAGAAATTTTCTGAGATAAATACATTAGGTTGATCGTTATAATGTACCTTACTTTAGCTTGAAGTAACTTTTATTTTAAGTGGCTAACTTTTGTGATATTTGAAGTGCAACCATGCACAATTAATTTTTGCAGGCTTGCCAAAACTCTGACACCATAGCATTTTGCAGTAACATGATCTATTCAATTGCCTCACTATTCCCTTCTGTGTGGCGACAAATGCTTAATAGGTGCATCAGTATCTAAGCTAGATATGTAGAATCAAATTTAGATCATTGTTTTGGTTTTGAAAATTTGATGATTTCATCGGACTGTGCAGCTTTCGGTAGAGCCTATCAAGCCCACAACACTTTTGAAATGTCAATGGTATAACCTCTATCTCATCATTATCTGCTTCGGAACAAAATATAATAGCAGATGCACGGACAACTAAGTAAAGTACCATATATCTAAATCACTATTTTATTTTTCACCACTCGAGTCACTATAGTCGGCCCGTTTGGCGGAGACGTCATAGCTTGTATTTACGTCATGGCTTGTAGGCCACCAACACCTCAAGAGTCTGATTCAGTGTGTCACCAGGAGAGCGACATTTAATTGGAATATACCTCTTCTCGCCTCTATTCGCATCAAAGTTTTGTAGCATCTCTAATGCATCAAGCTCGGGCTTATAGTTCCTCAGAAAGTAGGACACGGCCGTCTTCTCCTCTGCGTCCTTCTCCTGCGCGTCGCTACCATCGGTGCCATCACTGAGCATGCGCACAGCTATGGCGTCACGCTGGTAGTAAGCTGGGTGGTTCTCCAGTTTGTCTAGTCGCACAAGCATAGCTTCGTCCACATTCCATACCTCACCCAGCACGTGCTGCAAGTGCAAGTGGCACACTTATAAATAAGGCAGCTACCTACACTCGGGACATTTACGAGCCAGTAGTTCACCATCTGTTCTAAATGAGGTAGAATTAATTTCATCTGTTCTAAATGAGGTAGAATTAATTAGTTAATAATAAACCTTTATTGAAACAGCGTACCTTCATGTTTAATCCCCCCTTCTCCCCTCTCTCTCACTATATATAATTATATATATATATATAATATTCTTTAAATGGAATAATTGCTTAACCAAAATATAGGGGCTACAATATTTGAATGTTACAGCTTAGCACACATACATATTTCCCCAAAATTGAAAATATAAGTGCACTGGATTTAATTGTTTTATTTGAGGTATTACACATAACACGGTAGATCTCCAACACTACCAACCAGTTTCTCCGGGGCTCTGTAAATAGTGTAATGGGTGGATGTAGAGTAGGCGGGAATTGGGGGGGGGGGTACTGCAATGCGCACACTTAATATTTTTTCAAACCAATTACCGCTATAAAAATAGTGTTCGAAGGTGGAAACCCTAACACTCACCAGAACTACCAAACTACTTAGCCATTGAGGTAGTTCATTGCATAAATTGAATCTATGTTCCACTATATAATTAAATATATAAAGGGTGAGTACAGTGTAGTCATTAATACCTGCCACCATCCTTCGGCTAAGGCGTCGAACTATAGATACCAGAGGAACCAACAGTTGACCATCTTAGAAGTGACGTCAGAGAGCAAAGTGTATAGTTTTAAATATTATTTAGATTCCATCCATTTTCATATACAACAATAACCTACTGATTCTTAATTAATATGGCATTCTTTTAAAAGATGTCAGACAGGATGGTCGAACGAGTTGAGCACCTGCCTCCGGTGTTGGTAGGTCATGGGATTGGAACCTCCTGGTTTGAATCCTAGTTGAGTCACACCAATGACTTAAAACTTTATACTTGTCGCTACCGAGTCAGACATTTAGAATTACTAGGATATGGCAAGGAGTAGTGGAATGAGGAAGGCCAATTGTTCACTATTGAAATTTTTTCTACTTAAAGTTGCATGGTCCGATGGCTTTGAGTTTCTCTCATTTTCTGAGATAAACATATTAGGTTGTTCATTATTATCTACCTTACTTTAGTTTGAAGTAACTTTTTTTTAAATCGCAAACTTTTGAGATATTTTAAATGGAAACATGCTAAATTAATTTTGGCAAGCTTACCAAAACTCTATCACCATAGGCTTCTGCAGTAACAGGCTCTATTAATTGACTCAGTATCTCCTTTCTATGTGACGACACATGTTTAATAAGTGCACCAGCATCTAAGTTAGATATGTAGAATCAAATCTAGAAAATTGTTTTGGTTTTGAAAATTTGATGTTTTTTGTTGTTGTTTTTTTTGTGTTTTTTATTGAAGATTTATACTGCCTATTATGGATAAGCTTGAATAGACTTGTTTTCACCATTAGACAGTTTGTCGATAGAAAGCCCGAGCCTACACTTTTACCGACCCAAGGGATTTTTAACCTCCCACACCACATAGACATGGTATGAGAGCAACTGGCCTTTGATGACGCTGTAAGTTATCCACAGCGGTGGAAATCCAAATTGGCAGAGCTGGGGGCACGGGGAATCGAACCACTGACCTTCAGATTAGGAGTCTGACCTAGAAAAAAGTCACACTCTAACCACTCCGCCACAGAGAACACCACTCTGATTTTCATCGGACTCTGCAGCTTTAACCAACTAATGCATAACAACAACAAATGACCAGCATCTCTCAGGAACTAAAAGTCATTAACATTATTTATTCAGTGACGAATACCGGACGCGGTGGCCGAATCAGTAGAGCACAGGCTTCCCGTGCGTAAGGTCGGAAATTCGAATCCCAGCTGAGTCAAACCAATGACATAAAATTGCCTGGCGCTTGGAATTAATAGAATAGGACAAGAACTGGATAGCGCAGTATCAGGATAATGTGACTGTGTGGGATATTGGCTCATGGTGTTGGCGGTCTGGTCTCCCAGTGGGTCAGCGCTATAAAATTGCCATGAGTGCACACTGTCACAAGTCGGTGCCCATCCTAATATGACCTTAGATGTTGCTAGGGAGCAACAACAAAATACCCCAACAAAACATTAAAATTATTTTTCAAAAATATTAAATTTCAATATTCACAACAACAAAATCCTCAATCCTGCAAATGGACATAAATTTACGCGCCTACCCACCTCGCCTCTCCCAGGTGTGTCCAGTAGGTAGGGCACGTGACAGCGGCCCGCGATGACCAGTGGGTACCTAAGCATGGTGCGGGCCATGCCCACGAAGTTGGCCCGGCCGCCGCTAGGTGCCTCGGGCACCAGGACGCCGTGGTTCGGCTGGTTCCGCTTCAGGGTGCCGTAGACGAACACTGACTGCATGCTGAACGCCCGGCAGGCAGACAACCTGTTGGTGAGCTGCAGGCTGAGTGTCGACGCCCTTGTAAGGAGGTGGATGATACGTTGTGACCGATAACACCCGTGAACTGTCTGTGAGACATATTTGTGTAATTTAAGTATAAACAGCTATTCATTTAACCACTGATTTTCAATGTCCTATTAAGTAATATTAAATGTTTTGATTCCATAGTAGGGCCTATATATATACAAACACGGCAAATCAAGTATTACAGTTAAGTAAACCAAAGATAAGACAAGTCGGAATATTGAAAGGAATTATGATAGCCTGTGCCCCTGCTATTCTATATGGCAAAGCTCATATCAAATTGCTAGAAATAGATAAGAACTTGGCATTGGCTCGCACTAAAGGGAATTTTGAAAGGGCTATGACCATTTCGCCAAAAGGCATACAGGATATTATGTGGTGGTTTTCACACATTGGTAATTCACCTAACCCTATTAGAATGGGAGAACCCAACACAATGGTTACAACTGGCACATCACTAGAAGGATGGGGGCTCATAGAGACCAGCAGGCAGGTGGATGGAAGATGAAATCTCCGATCACATAAATGTACTAGAGCTTAGAGCTATTTATTTAGGTTTACGTGATCTAGTTCACATACCGAAAAATCATGTATGGGTATTGGCAGATAATACGACAGCCATGGCGTACATACGTAATATGGGAGGGACTCATTCCAAACCATGTAACCATCTAGCCAAACTAATTTGGGACTGGGCAGAAAAACACGATATATGGCTAACAGTAGGACATATTCCAAGCTGTCAGAATACTTTGGCTGACAGAAAAAGTTGACATTTTCATGATCATCTAGAATGGTCATTAAGTCACAATATTTTCGATTACATTTGTAATAAATGGGGCAAACCAGAAGTTGACCTTTTTGCATCACGAAACAACAAAAAGTTACCCAAATATGTGTTGTGGCATCCACAAACAGAAGCCTTGCGAGTTGATGCATTCTCTCTGATTTGGAATAATAAATTTGATTATATATTCCCACCATTTAGCATTATCAGCAGAGTGGCCAGGAAGATCAGGATGGATCACTCGCACGCAGTACTGATAGTACCAGAGTGGGATACACAACCCTAGCTAGCGGCAGTCACATTAGGAGCGAAAGACAGGCTCAGGTTTCCATGAGGAAAAGACAACCTACAACATTAAGGACTGCTAACAATCCACAGAGACGTGTCAACGACACCCCTTTTGGCATTCCTTTTCTAAAGAATCATTTGGAAGAATATGGTCCAGACAAAATTACACGAGAGAGACTCATTTCACACGCTTGGAGAAAAGGGACGGTGAAATTATATACAACTTATACAAGTTACTTAAAGAGATGGGGACTTCACTGTTTGCTTAAAGGGGTCAAACCATTAAGGCCTACAATAGCTCAGGTTGTTAGATTTCTAAGAATGTTAGAAGATGAAGGATTAGGATTGGGTGCAATTCAAGCAGCACGATGTGCACTTTCAATTATTCTACCGAGGGTTGATGGACAAACGATTGGAAAGCATCAGGTAGTGCACTGGTTTATTAGGTCTGTGTATGAGAGAAACCCACCCAAACCCAAATATAATAGGTTCTGGGATGTGTCAGTAGTATTTAAGCTTTTCAAGTCATGGCCTAGTTATAAACATTTATCAATGAAGGAACTAGGATTTAAGTTAGCAGTGCTATTTACTGCTAGTGACAGGACACAGAGGCCAAACTATTGTGGCATTGTCTCTGGACGGACTGGATAACCATGAGGCAACATTCGATTTGGAGACATTACTAAAGTCGAATCGTACAGGGGACCTGCTGTCCACGGTGCATGTAAATAGTTTTCCAGACGATCAACGTATTTGTGTAGTGTCAGCCATTAGGGCATATATATCCAAGTCATGGGGAATAAGGAATTCTAGACAGCTTTTAATAAGCTTTATTAAACCGCATAAGGCTATCTCGAGAGACACACTCGCAAGGTGGACCATCAAGGTGCTTAAGGATGCAGGCATTAATACTGGACACTACGCATCCAACTCAACGCGGGGTGCCATGGTCTCTAAAGCAAGACAATTAGGAATCTCAGTGAAGAGAATGCTGGCACATGGCGGCCTGGCGACTCGCCTGCTCACCAACTAAAGACGGGTGAGAAACACAAAATTCTATTTGGTACTAAACCATTATATGTTTAAAGAATAAGTATAGAAAAGGATAAAAAATGAGATTATGTAAAGTTCTCCATAGCCAGAGGCGTAGTACCGAGGTAAAATAGTAGTTATAAATATGAATCTTACCTGGTACAGATGATGGATAGTCATGGGCTAGAGCTCGCCCACCCTACCCTACCACGACTATGACGTTGGCTTGTGCCGAAACGAAAACATATTAGTATCCATAGAATTTTGAGATAATTTTTTATCCTATTAAGTATGTAAAAGACGGCTGGACCCGGATGTGCTTCCTTCTCCCTAGCCCACGACTATCTGAGGCTAGTACCTCGGGAAAACAACAGTTATCCATCATCTGTACCAGGTAAGATTTGTATAACTATACTATATATATATATATAGTATAGGCTAACAGTATATAGGCCCTATCAGTATATACATATAGGCCCTATATATATGCCCTATCACAGGAACTATTCATAACAAAAATCCTAATTTCTAGACAAATCCTTTTTGAATAATATTAAATTGTTTGCAGTGTGGAATTAAATCTCAATGAATAGCCTACATACATATACATGTGTCAAAACATAACCATATAACCTGGCGTTTGAGTTCAGCTTACTATCTAATCCATAGAAATACAGTCTGTATTTCTATGATCTAATCAATGCACCTGCATTAAATTGTAGCGAAACACATCTTTTAGCAATAGGCCCCTGCTGGCTTTAGTTGTACAAGCTTTTCCCAGGGGGCAGCACCACCAAACCGTTGCGTTTCGCTTACCTTGGTACATTGAACTCTTGTTTCAGCGCTATTTCTCCCACTACAAATCTCAGTTTTCCTGTCACAATTCTGCGTAAGTACAAATCATCACCACCTCAAAACACTGTAGTTGGGCATGTACTACTAGTACTACTACTAGTACTAGATGTCATTTTGGGATGTAGAGTAGAAGGAAGACTCAATGGACAATGACCCACCTCCAAATGACGACTATTCCCATGTCAGTATCCAGGAAACTGGTTTTGTTGTGAATTAAACATTACTTGTCATAAAACTGCTAAAATGATGCATTGATAATTCAATCTGAAAATATCTGTCTAGGTTATATTCGTATCCTATTTCCAACTTTTCCAACAAACAGAAGTTTGATGTGAGCGATAATAGCGGCATTTCCAGCCTTTAGTCAATGGCGCCACCTACTGGTTTATAAGCGCAATAACCTTATGGCATGCAGTTTGACTTTTAAAGTTCAGTGAACCAATTTTTATCTTGGTACCTTTTTTAAAATTGCCTTTTTGACCGAAATATAAATATACTAAGAATTTATATAGTTATTTTAAAACAGCGGTGATTACTCGACAGGTATCTCCTGTAATTTACATTGAGCTAATTGATATATCCCCAGTCTCCTTCTTGCTTAGGACTTCACACTCTGTGCCAGGGACAGATTAGGCATACCTCGTCATATGGAAAGAACTTTAGTATGTCACCAAATTAATGATAATTACATAAATATGCCACACATGCAGTTTGCAAATCCCATTTGGGTTCCTCATCTGGTTAAACACATTGTTGCTCTGAAAAATGTACAATCTTGTGTGACACAGATGATCCCAGAATGGGAGAGATGGCATAAGATCGCCTGAAGGCCCTGTCACATTACCACACATCTCGCAAGCGTACGGCCAACGTGTAAAATCACTTTTTTATGTCGAGAAGTGTCAAACCTTTTGGGGCTGGGGGCAAAGTTGGACGTATACATACCGTATACATAGCGTATGGCCCACGTATGACCAATGCATGGCTAACGTGCTTCCGGGTGAAAAACGCTCAAATTACGATCACTGTGCGTTCACAGAACACCGGTGAACGTTATATACATTATTCGATCACCAGAACTACGCCTCATACATTGCATATGTCAAGACATGCTGGAGAAATGCTAAACGTATGTTAGACAGATGTTAGATGTATATTATCCATACATTGTCAGTACGCGAACTGTACATTCCCACTGCCTTTAACTTTAACGTAGGTCAGCGTAGTGAACAACGTTTGTCTAACGTACATCTAATGTACATCGACATACGCCTAATGTATACATAACATACAGCCGACGTAAAATCCACACGTTGTCGAATGTTTTTGTACATCAAAGGTTTTGTGCAAGCACAAAACTTTGCCGACGCGCGACGCCTTATCTCAACGAACATCGACATACAGTGACGTATACCAACGAGCACCTAACGCATACGTAATGCATAACAACGTATCCTGACGTCGCGCCCAAAAATCACATATGTTGGCATATGTTGGCACGATCAATCGTAATGTGAAAGCCCCTTAAGGAGACTCAAGCTACCAACAATGTCATATCATCGTCTCAGGGGACATTTTGATTGAGACTTATAAGATTAATACTGAAGTCTTTGACAGTGATGAAACAACCGGTTTGTTCAACCTCAAAGTAGATAGCAACACCAAAGGTATAGGATCTTCAAGGAGAGGCCCAGACCTGAGGTCAGGAAACACAAATTTTACTTCTAAGTGACATGTCCATGAAATAGTCTTCCAGACTATGTGGTTGTATAGTAATGTTGCCATAGCGAGCTGGCTTTAGAAGCCCAATAGGGTCTATAACAACCAGAAAAGGTCTGTAAATTACTTACCAGCAACTTTTAACACTGTTTCCAAGGGTTCATTGTAATCTTATTAGTAGATTCATGTCTTTGTCCATTTTATCCCATTGATTACAATGGGATAATATTGTATGATACCGTATTTCTTCTGTAATAATCCAGGGCATTAATAGTCATATTTGGCCTCCATGCGTAGCTGCTTGTTTATTGAGGTAATCTGCAGTTAGAGGTCACCTTCATCCCGTGGCGGTTTCAGCTCACTGTCATAGACTCAAACTCAAGGCCTTGTCAATGGTCGTGAGACACTAACCTTATAAATTTAATATAATGTTTTTGGTAAAGATGTTTTCTATATGTGTACCAAGCAATTTGTTTCTAGGTGGTGTGGTTTTAGAGATATTTCACTTTTCCTGGATTTTCTGTATGAAGATTGCTCACGACCATTGACAATGCCTTGAGTTTGACGGTACGCACAGTGCAAAACATTAGTTTTATTCAAAATTAATAGAAATCAAGAACCCTAACCTTATAAATTTTATATAATCTTTTTGGTAAAGATGTTTTCTATATGTTTACCAAGCGATTTGTTAATAGGTGGTGTGGTTTTAGAGATATTTCACTTTTTCTCTATTTCCTGTATGAAGATTGCTCATGACCATTGACAATGCCTTGAGTTTGAGTGTATGCGCACGGCTGAAACTGGTGCACGGCTGAAACCGCCACACCGGTCTCTTGTAGACAAATAGGGATGCAATTAGAAATAATACTGTACTCGTTATCAGGGTTCAGGGCGTCTGTGCGGCCTTGAGAACTGAACAGGTGCTGTGCTGTGGTAGTTACTAGTACACGTGGGCGCATGTCTGTTGGTTGAGGTTCACTAACAGTTCTCTGACCAGATTTGCCAAAAAAAATAGAAAAAAGATATATCGCTTGGTGAGCATATGCGGTTCCTTTATACTTATAGAGCGCCTTCAGTTCTGTCGGGAGATGGTTTGTGAATTTTGCACACGTATATATATACCACTAATTTGCATGTGATGGTATATGTGCTGGGCTCTTACACATATTGGACCTACACACAACGTTTAACTCACAAGTGTATGTGACCGCGGTAACTTAGGTAAGACAACAAATAACCTCTGCCATATTGTCTAAGCTCGGGATTATAATATAAAACATTTCAAGACATTTTAAATATATATTTTTAAGACATGGCAGGTCTTCAAAATGTGCAAGCCCCATGGCTATTTAACCAAATTTAATATTTTGTTAATATTATAAATTGATTAAATACAGAGATATGGAAGTGCTGGGGGTTTAGTGTTCATTGCATCAAGTACCGTTAGGCCGTGTATCCATAGACTGTTCCCTTGTTCTGTGTTCGCTTGTGACCTTGTGACAATGAACATGTTCGCTCTCTATGTTCCCCGCCCAAGGCCATACGGTCCCTGGGTCCAACATACAGGAATGGCCACTAAGTAAAACGCAAGTTCATTGTCTGTGTGGCGTCACAAGCGAACGTGGAACAAGGGAACAATCTATATGGATACACGGCCTTACATGGCCTTGTGCAGGTCAATGCACCCATGTTACTGTGTTTTTCTACCACGTATGTTCTTTCCCTTATAGGGCATCATCATGTGTAGAAGTGGCAGTATGGTCGGTCTGTGGGCGCTACTTATCCTCACCTACCTGGTCAGGAATATGGAGGCCAAGTTGGCCCCACACATCTGGTGTGGAGGTAAGTTTTATTGATTTAATCCACTCTTTTAAAGTTGCATAGTCCGATGGTTTTGAATTTCTGTATTTTTTATGAGATAAATATATTAGATCGATCACTAGTATCTACTTTACATTAGTTCAAAGTTACTTTTACTTTAAATGGTAAACTTTTGAGATATTTTGAGTATAAACATGTAAAATTAGTTTTGGCAGGCTTGCCAAAACTCTGATACCATAGACTTCTGCAGTAACAGGTTCTGTTAAATTTACTCAGTATTGCCTTCTATGCAGAAACAAATGCTTAATAAGTGCATCAGTATCTAAGTTAAATATGTCAAATCGACAACACCAACACTACAGCTGGCCAGTATTGAAAACAAGTCTGGGTACCCAGGCTTACATGCTATTGACAGAATAAATACAGCCTCAATAAAAAAAATCAATAAATAAAAAACAAAATCAAGGATAGATAATTGGTTTGGTTTTGAAAATTTGATATTTGATTGGACTATGCAGCTTTAACATCATGTTTACAAATGCGTGGTTAGATATTGACACACCAGACATTGAAGAGTTTGCGTCCTTTACATTTATATTTCATTACTTATATTGATGGAGCCCTGTAGCTATTATCCTCAGTCATGATCCTTAAACATGTGCAGAAGGTCAGGAGTTTGAAAACCCAGCTGAGTCAAACCGATGACTTACCAAATCGGTGCTTGTTGCTACCTAGCCTGGTGGTCTGCATGACTAGGAAAACGCAAGAACTGGTTAGCTCAGTGTGGGATTAATGTGACTGAAGGCCCTGTCACATTACGGCGTATGGCGGGAGCGTATTTAAAACCTACGTAGGTCCTGCGCGTGCCGGCCTATGATGACATTTGGTGACCTTTCGGGTGGTTTTGAGCGTATGTGGAACCTACGAGGAGCGTATGAGGAGCGTATGGGAGCATATGGGAGCGTGCTGTGACATTTTTTGACAGTATGGGCCATACGCCCTCATAGGTCGAGTTTTTTTTAGCATGCACAAAAAAATTTGGACGGACGGATTTATGAAAGCGTATGGCGGCGTATGCCTCATACGCTTCACATAAGCCGGCATCTGGGGGCATCTGGTGGCGTATGAGTAGCGTATGCGTAGCGTATGAGTAGCGTATACGGCGTATGCCGACGTATATGACGTAACGCGCCTACGCCGCCATACGCTCCCGCAAAAAACCCTAATGTGACAGCCCCTTTAATAACATTGTTTTGGTTGTCAATTTTGATACTGAGCGATAATAGCAGAGAACTTGTTCACCTCTGTGCCTGGCCTTTGGAACGGCTACAGTGGCAACATCTGTGAAAACGAAGGCCAGGGGACCAGGCTAACCTCGCCCACACATCACCTGTCTACTCAGACTTTTGAAGAAGTGGACAATGAAGGGGGTGACCTTCCAGAACAACAGGCGATGTATTTGGACAAGTAATGTGAAACAGCAGCTGCTGGCCTCTGGGAATGGTCTGCTAACTGTTTATCCTACTGGAAGTTCTACACATCTTAAACACAAATTCCTTCAAAGGAGTTAGAGCACATTCCAAACCAAAAATATTTTTAAAGGAAAAAAAATGATAAGATGATTATATCATTATAATTTTGTTTGGAGTAGAATTATAAGAGTTATTTTGGCTAATTTTGCATGTGAAATGTTGCTGCAGCATGCATCGCGTTGATGGAGGACATGAAGATTCAGATAGGCGCTGTCGATAAGCGGAAGAAGGTCCAGGTGGGCAGCTTCCGCATCCTGCCCGACGGCAGCCAGGATTTGAGGCAGGTAGGTGGCGCCACCTGCTGATGCGTTCACGCATCACCGGTTCTGCACCTACACAATTACAGGGGCCGCGTGAGATGGTTGGTTGGTTGTTGGAGTTTTATGCCCTGGCAACATCTGAGGTCATATCAGGATGGGTACCGACTTGTGACAGTGCTCACTCATGGCGACTTTATAGTGCTGCCCCACTGGGAGATCAGGCCACCAGCACCATGACCTGATATCCCACTTAGTCACATTATCCGTACACTGAGCCAACCAGTCCTTGTCCTATCCTAATAATGCCTAGCACCAGGATAGGAAGTGACAAGTAGGCCTATAGATTTTTAAGTCATTGGTTTGACTCGACCAGGGGTCGAATCCCATTATCTACCAGAACGGGAGACGGACGCTCAACCCATTCGGCCATCCCGTCTGGTCGCCGAGTGAGATGTTCCATTCGGTAGAGTGCTGCCTTCACACCATAGTTCAACCAAAAACATGGCTGGCACTCGGCATTGCTCGTATAGGGAAAGGCCCGGTTGACTCCGAGCATCAGGATAATCTTCTGAGTGGGATAATTCGGTCACGGTGTCGGCAGTATGATCTCCCAGTGAGGCAGCACTATGAAGTCACCATGAGTGCACACTATCACAAGTCGGTACCCGTCCTGATGAAATATTAACTGGTGTTGTGATATAATCCCGAATAATCACGCAAGAACACATTTAAGCAGTGGTGGCTCGCAGAATGGTGGGTTTGTAAATAGTTTAAAGGGAGGAGATATTCGTCGCCGGGAAAACAAACGAACTCAGAATAGTTCAGATGTGTGCCACAGGGGTGGTACATGCTTAGTACTGAACTTTTCCACTTGGTGGTGTGCAGGAGAGTGACCTAGATTGTTGTGCCATTGGCTGGTTGAGTGGAGAGAAGGGAGGGTAATACTGGGGTATTTTCAATCTTCTTTAGAGTAGTTCAATCAGGAAATATATTTGTGTAATGTAAAATATATGTTAGTACAATTACATTGCATAATTCAATGAGAAACAGATATAGATGAAAAACATTTTTTTGTTGATGAATGTAAAAAAGGTTCTGCTGTGGATGGGGTTTGAACCCACATCACCAAACAACTTCAGATTACAAGTCCAACACTCTAACCACTAGGCCACAGAGACCACACATAATTAGTAGTCTCACTTCAGGCTATTTGTGTATAGGACGTCACATATAATATGTATGTATGTATGTATGTATGTATGTATGTATGCATGCATGCATGCAGGTAGGTAGGTATGTACGTACGTATGTACGTATGTATGCACGCACGCACATGTGTTCGAGTTAGAGCGTCCGTCTCCCGTGTTGGTAGATCGTGGGGTTGTGAGTTTGAATCCTGGTCGAGTCAAACCAATGACTTTAATATTGATACTTGTTGCTTCCTAGTCTGGCGCTTGGCATTATTAGGATAGGACAAGGACTGGTTGGCTCAGTGTCAGGATAATGTGACTGAGTGGGATATCAGGTCATGGTGCTGATGGCCTGGTATTCCAGTGGGGCAGCACGATAAAGTTGCCATGAGTGCGCACTGTCACAAGTCGGTACCTGTCCTGATATGACCTTAGATGTTGCTAGCACGCACACACACACACACGTGCGTGCGTGTGTGCGTACATACGTACGTACGTACCTGCCTGCCTGCGTATGCACGCACGCACGCACATACACGCACGCACGCATACATACATACATACATACATACATACATACATGCGTACGTACGTACGTACGTACATACGTACATACATACATACATACATACATACATACATACAACGTACATACGATACGTACGTACGTACATACGTACGTACGTACGTACGTACGTACGTACGTACGTACGTACGTACATACGTACATACCTTTTATATGTGACGTCCTATACACAAATAGCCTGAAGTGAGACTACTAATTATGTGTGGTCTCTGTGGCCTAGTGGTTAGAGTGTTGGACTTGTAATCTGAAGTTGTTTGGTGGTGTGGGTTCAAACCCCATCCACAGCAGAACCTTTTTTACATTCATCAACAAAAAAACGTTTTTCATCTATATCTGTTTCTCATCGAATTATGCAATGTAATTGTACTAACATATATTTTATATTATGCAAATATATTTCCTCATTGCACTACTCTAAAGAAGATTGAAAATACCTCAGTATTACCCTCCCTTCTCTCCACTCAACCAGCCAATGGCACAACAATCTAGGTCACTCTCCTGCACACCACCAAGTGGAAAAGTTCAGTACTAAGCATGTACCACCCCTGTGGCACACATCTGAACTATTCTGAGTTCGTTTGTTTTCCCGGCGACGAATATCTCCTCCCTTTAAGCTATTTACAAACCCACCATTCTGCGAGCCACCACTGCTTAAATGTGTTCTTGCGTGATTATTCGGGATTATATCACAACACCAGTTAATATGTACCACTAGGCTACATAATTAGTTACTGATAATATTATTTCTATACCGGCACACATTTGGTTAATCCTGTCTTTTACTCAAATAAATCCATGCAACTATTCTGCTCTACTCTGTGTCTTTCTCACAATATGTATATATTCTTTTGTAGACTATTTATGTAGTCTTCATTCTTATAGCCAACTATGTGTCAAAGAGTACTAGAATTAAGCTCTAGTCAGAGGGCCCGAGAGATGTTCAACAGGGCACGTCTAAACTGGGTCACCTGCCTCAGTGAGTGAGTGAGTGAGTGAGCGAGTGAGTGAGTGACAGACAGCCTAATTACTCCTCTGGAAAACCTAACCTGGTGCACCGGGGTGCTCTGTGCCATCTCTTTCACACACACATTACACAATGACATTGGTTATAAATGGGTTGGTGTTTGTGCAAGGACGCCCCCCCCCCCCCTCCCGAGTTTCAGCTGACTGCTGGTCAAGTCAAACCGATGACTAAAAAATTGATACTCATCTCTTCCTAGCCAGGCGCTCGGTATTATTAGGATAGGACAAGGACTGGTTGGCTCAGTGTCAGTATAATGTGACTGAGTGGGATATCGGGTCATGGTGCTGGAGGCCTGGTCTCCTGGTGGGACAGTACTATAAAGTTACCATAAGTGCGCACTGTCACAAGTCGGTACCCATCCTGATGTGACCTTAGATATTGTCATGACATAAAACAAAACAATCAGCTGAGTGCGCATGCTCTACGGAAGTTGTCAGTTGTTGTGCAGAGAGGTGACTTGTGTTCTTTGGATCTGCAGGTTCCCTACGGTTCCTCTGACGTGTTCCTAAATGATGAGCTGGAGCGTATCTGTAACGCCATGCATCAGTACGTCGAGACAACCGCCAAGGACAAGAAGATCATCATCCGCAAGTCTGCCTACGACGGCACGTCCATCTCACTGAAGAACGCTGCCGCCACGCCCGAACTCACACGGTCACTCATATTTGCCGTGAGCTTTCCATCAATTCACCCGTCTTCTATTCATGTAGATCTTTCTTTTTACTGATTTTCAGGGATGATATTTTCCCGTTTTTAAGCAGATTTCCGGGGTTTTTTTTCACAGCTTGGGGGAACTTTTAATATAGGTGTAAACGTAAATTTTCCGTCGGGATAATAATCAAAATTAGTTTTAGATAATTGTCTTGTGTAGATTCTGCTTTCCCTTTTTACTTATTCTAACTAGTAATCTTGTGTACATTATGCTTTCACTTAATCTTTAAAGAAATACTTATTTTAGATAGTTGTCTTGTGTGCATTATGCTTTTTCCTTTTACTCATTTAAAATAGTAATCTTGCTTACAGTATGCTTTCAACTTGTACTTATTTTAAATAGTAATCTTGTGTACATTATACTTTCACCGTTTACTTATTTTAAATAGTCTTGTTTACATTCGGCTTTCACTTGCTTGATAGATATGAAATATATATTTTGAATAGCATCATGAATGTGTTCAAATGTCATATCTATATTAAACAATTCTCCCTTTGCTGTTAAAATGAGTGATATTTAAGAAATATGATCCATCACCTTGATGACCTTTATAAACGATTATACCCCATAACATTTTGAATAGTTTCACTTCAAATATCTCCAACCTCAGCCATTTTTAATTAAAGTTGCTCCAAACTGGAATAACTTAGAATATACAAATCATTAATATAGTGTAATATATGACACACACTCAGAACTATCGAACTATGTGCTTAAACCGTGGGCACATTTGCAGACCATTATCGATTTGTTAGGAGTATTGACTAAGAAAATGAGGTCACGCATCACTCTGGAATGCCAATCTTGACGTAAGGGACACTTGTCTTTCAGTGCCAAACCATAATAGAAGAGCACGAAGATGAAATCATCGAGCACCTCAAGGGTTACTACAGGAAGAAAGACGCCCCAGAAGTTGAGAAGGATGTGTGTGTGGGTGTAGCGGGTAAGTGGTGAGAGGCGAAGGTGTGTGTGGGTGTTGGAAGTAAGTGGTGAGAGATATAGGCGTGTGTGGGTGTTGGAGGTAAGTGGTGAGAGGCGAATGCGTGTGTGGGTGTGGTGGGTAAGTGGTGAGAGATGAACGTGTGTGTGGGTGTAGCGGTAAGTGGTGGGAGGCAAAGGTGTGTGTGTGTGTATGTGTGGTGGGTAAGTGGTGAGAGGCGAAGGTGTGTGTGGGTGTGGCAGGTAAGTGGTGAGAGGCGAAGGCATGTGATGGATGCTCGTTGATTTCCATGTTATACAAGTGATGGTAATATATTGCTCAATTTGTATAGGATCAAAAATGAAATAGCTTTTTTTTCGACTCTGACATGCACAACATGTAAACCTTCATATGAACATAGATTCTGCTATTATATGGAAAATGCAGCAGTGTTTAAGAAGCTATTTAAAAAATAATGTAACCTAGAAAAACAAATGATATTTAAATAGACTAACACAAAGTTGAGTAAAAGCTGGATTTTAGACTGTTTGAAATCTACAGTGACAAACCATAAACAAGAAGCAAGAAAACAAAAATTATTACTAAGCCAAAATTCAAAAGATTAAAAAAAAAATGGATGATTGCTGCCCAGCGATGAAAACAAGTGTTAACACACTTATCGGTTATGAGCAGGGTACATAAATTCATCACCAAAGAAAAAAAATAATGGAAGGTTTTCACTTTTGTTTCCATGTCACACTTCAGTTCCCAGTTTCAGAGAATGACCCTTACCTTCTTCCATTGTTTTACTAATCGGATGGCCCTTTTCAAAGTTGTTCTGGTGCATGTGACAGACTATAGGAAATCTAAACTAGCACAGACTGGTGTACGTAATTTGATTTGGTTTAAATACACTCGTCAAGGTGGTTATTTCTAGTTGGTGTGTAACATAACTGACTCAACAGTAAACACGTAACTAACACCTGCCCCCCCCCCCCCCCCCCCCCAATCTGCTTACCACTATAATACGAATGCCTATAATTAGGAACTAATGCCCACCAAGCGCAATGTCTACACATCCTATAAACCCATTAATATACATTGTATATCCTGTTATGTATGGAACTCCCAACATCTCCCGACCAGCCACTGCAGGGACGAATAGTTTTGCGCCTGTCTGGACATGTTCTTGCCGGTGTGAAACCTCTATTTGCTCCCCGAGAGAGTGCCGCTGGTAACTTGCAAAAGCCAGCAGCACTTCAACACTTTTGCAGGCAGCTTTCATGAAATGATCAAGAGAAACCTGAAGCTGTGAGACATTAAGACCGAATCATGGACATCACTCTCACAGTAGAGAGCTAAATGGAGAGCGGCAGTCAAGTAATGAAAGCAGTCTTTGTTGCATCGCGACCGACAGCATGATGATGATGATGATCCTGTTAAATGATGCATTGTATCCATAGGGAATGCATATATGTATTATATATATTAGATGTGTATTTATATATCATATATTATGTGCATGTGATATATATTATAAATAAGTGTATAATATATGTGTGTTGCATTTATGTGAATTCTTACTCAATACTGGTATCGTCTATGGCTGGGAGACCAGCACCCATGCACCGAAAACGCTCATTTTAGAGGAACACAAGTACAAGTATTTACACACCAGAGAATCAACCCTTTGTAAAGTTGGTACCCGGGTCTGTGGCTGTGCAAGTAGGCTGTAAGGAAAAACAATACAGACAAGAAAGAAAGTAAGAGAGAGCACACCCTCTATCGTTATTTAAATAGTTCCCAGGTTTCCTGGTAGGGTGACACACCACACCTGTCACACAATAGGAGAAAAGCATTTCCAGTCCCCATGGTCACTAGTAGTCTGCCCACCACCAGTGGCTGCCTGGCCACAACCAACCATGACATGGCTGTTACTCACAGCTTGATTGTGTTGACCCCGACTCAGGCAGAAGGGCCGGGTCCTGAGTGCAACTGCACTCAGCCCCGCCAGCACTCACTATGTCCATCCACATGAAACTCAGCTACAACCCAACCAATATATATATATATACACGCGCATCCGGCAGGTATAATGAATAACACACACCACAATTGCACTTCCCCCTTCCGTATATCGGAATATTTTACACTTGTTTCCCAAGTACTGAGGCCATTATGACAGAGGTGACTGGCTGAACTGTCAGGTTTTGTTTCATTACAATTAATGCCATCATTACAACCGATGCCATCATTACAATCAATGCCATCATTACAATCAATGTTATCATTACAACCAATGACATCATTACAATGAATGCCATCATTACAATCAAAGCCATTACAATCAATGCCATCATTACACACAATGCCATAATAAATGTCACCATTACAATAAATGCCACCATTACAAGCAATGCCATCATTATAATGAATGACATCATTACAGTAAATGTCATCATTACAATAAATGCCATCATTACAATTAATGCCATCATTACAATCAAAGCCATTACAATCAATGCCATCATTACACACAATGCCATAATAAATGTCACCATTACAATAAATGCCACCATTACAAGCAATGCCATCATTATAATAAATGACAGTACAGTAAATGCCATTATTACAATTAATGCCATCATTACAATTAATGCCATCTCCTCCCTCCCCAGGCTTGTGTACAGAGGAAGACATTAAGGCGAGGATGTGGGCGATGGCCAGCGCTGTAATGGCTGGTATCCAGGTAGGTCAACATGTAGAACGAGAGGGCAGAAGTAGTCATGCGCCATCAAAGGTTTTCATCTGGCTTTTTATTCATGAAGTCTTTGTCCGGTCCGGACATTACAGCTATGTTTGAATAATGTAATAATCCAGCAAAAAAAGAAATGTGTGAAATGTTCTATGCATATTGTCAATTTTGAGCTTCGGTAATTGAGTACAACATTTCTTGTATCTCATATTTATGTATCTATTATTGATTGAAAAGGAAGTTGGTTTGCATATAATGGCTGAAGCCTTCTGTTCTGTCTTAGAAGGAGGAAGGAGTTTGTTTTGGTTTGATTCTTTCTTTTTGTCTCCTGACTTCACAAGAAGAGGTGGGCTACTACTAATCGATTATTACATTACCAGCAATCCCGAACCTGTTGACTAGCGCTGCGACAACTCACCGTCATCACCTATAGCGAATCCAAGGCAACGCCATTTATCACATTTCTATCATAATAAACTGATAGTGCCGATAGCAGATGAGTTTCTACATACACCAAGCTCTTACCTGCCGAACATTGGGCTAAATTCGCTAAATCTTTTGTAGATCCATCTATATGTTAACAATTTGTGAGAAAATGCCACGTTTTCCCCCTATATTCACAGAAAATCGCTAAACTGCCCAACTTCTACGAGCTAGTGACAGAATATGGCAAGATGTATTTTAGTAGCCGATAGCTCTCACGGATGGCAGCACCATAAGGTAGCTCTAGGCACAGTTTCAGTTGTGTAGCTAAATGTTTTGCCGTGTCCACATGGGGGTTGAAGTTGACACATAAAATAAGAAATAAATCCATCAAACCAGTTTATTTTTATTGAAATATGCATTCCTATTAATTTATTCATTGTTCCATAATCCTTACATCCAATTACAACAGATCTTTATTCCATTGACACATAAAATAAGAAATAAATCCATCAAACCAGTTTATTTTTATTGAAATATGCATTCCTATTTATTTATTCATTGTTCCATAATCCTTACATCCAATTACAACAGATCTTTATTCCATTTTTTTAAATTGAAACAAACTTGTTATTGAAATATATATAATCGATGCGTATTCCGCATCTTGTGGCCGACGCTGATTGGATGATGGCAGAATCGATCGAAGCGCCAGGAACTCACAGCGGAAAAATTTAGTTCAGGATTGCTGGTAATGAATTGGAGTTTTCACCCTAGCAACATCTGATGTATTATCAAAAGAGGTACTGACCTGTGTCAGTGCGAACACGAGGTGGCTTTATTGTGTTGCTCTTCTGGGATACCATGCCAGTAGCGTTATTGTGATATCTAATCATTATCAATGGCACTGCCACTGATGCTGTCACTGACACTGATGCTATTGCCATTGCTGTCTTGGAAGTTCCATGAACCTTAGATGTATCTGGCGCTTCCCTGGTTTTGCCCCATTTCGCTGTCGCTATGGGTGTCTGTCTAGTTCCATGAACCTTAGCTGTATCTGGCACTCCCCTAGTTTCACCACAATTCATTGTCGCTATTGCTGTCTGGTCATTGAAATTAAGAGATGGTATTTTTCTTTAGGAAAAGGCAGATGAGCGACTGTATGAGAGTCAGGCACAAGAAGAGCTGGAGCAGCGGCTTGCAGCGGAAGCCGATGCTGAAGATCAGGCAGTAGGCAGTGAGGCAGCGGGCGACACCTCACCTCAGGCGCCCGATGACCTGGGCGATGATGTCACTGAGAAGCTCGTCCATGACGGAACTATTGAAACTGGAATGGGCAAGGAGGAATTGTAACCTCACTAAACTCACAGGGATATGAGTTGATAGTCTATGTTCTTTTCAATATAACCTTAAATAACCAAGTGCCCCACTTACTTCCACTGAACACAGGACACAGAACACTTGATTGGTGTTTCAAAAGAGAAGGAACTTGCGTTCACAAGTCCTGCACACATGGCATTGAATAGACTACTGCTGAATATATGCCGGTGAATTTCACTTGGGTTCTGCACCAGCTTCGCTGCCTAGAAATCAATACACAAGGACTATATGTGTTACATCAGTATGACTTGGGGTAGGATGTTCAAAACACTGATTAAAGTTACATTATCTGTATGACACAGGGTGGGATGTTCAAACACTGTTTCATTCAAAACACTGAATAAACCTACATTATAAGTAGGACCCATGATAGAATGTTCAAACACTGTTTCATTCAAAACACTGATTAAAGTTACATTATAAGTATGACCCACAATAGGATGTTTAAACACTGGTTCATTCAAAACACTGATTAAACCTACATTATAAGTATGATCCAGAATAGGATGTTCAAACACTGTTTCATTCAAAACACTGATTAAAGCTACATTATAAGTATGATCCAGAATAGGATGTTCAAACACTGGTTCATTCAAAACACTGATTAAACCTACATTATAAGTATGATCCAGAATAGAATGTTCAAACACTGTTTCATTCAAAACACTGATTAAATAGATTCAAAACACTGATTAAAGCTACATTATAAGTATGATCCAGGATAGATGTTCAAACACTGTTTCATTCAAAACACTGATTAAAGCTACATTATAAGTATGATCCAAATAGGATGTTCAAACACTGTTTCATTCAAAACACTGATTAAAGCTACATTATAAGTATGATCCAGAATAGGATGTTCAAACACTGTTTCATTCAAAACACTGATTAAAGCTACATTATAAGTATGATCCAGAATAGGATGTTCAAACACTGTTTCATTAAAACACTGATCAAAGCTACATTATAAGTATGATCCAGAATAGGATGTTCAAACACTGTTTCATTCAAAACACTGATTAAAGCTACATTATAAGTATGATCCAGAATAGGATGTTCAAACACTGTTTCATTAAAACACTGATTAAAGCTACATTATAAGTATGATCCAGAATAGGATGTTCAAACACTGTTTCATTCAAAACACTGATTAAAGCTACATTATAAGTATGATCCAGAATAGGATGTTCAAACACTGTTTCATTAAAACACTGATCAAAGCTACATTATAAGTATGATCCAGAATAGGATGTTCAAACACTGTTTCATTCAAAACACTGATTAAAGCTACATTATAAGTATGATCCAGAATAGGATGTTCAAACACTGTTTCATTCAAAACACTGATTAAAGCTACATTATAAGTATGATCCAGAATAGGATGTTCAAACACTGTTTCATTCAAAACACTGATTAAAGCTACATTATAAGTATGATCCAGGATAGGATGTTCAAACACTGTTTCATTCAAAACACTGATTAAAGCTACATTATAAGTATGATCCAGAATAGGATGTTCAAACACTGTTTCATTCAAAACACTGATTAAAGCTACATTATAAGTATGATCCAGAATAGGATGTTCAAACACTGTTTCATTCAAAACACTGATTAAAGCTACATTATAAGTATGATCCAGAATAGGATGTTCAAACACTGTTTCATTCAAAACACTGATTAAAGCTACATTATAAGTATGATCCAGGATAGGATGTTCAAACACTGTTTCATTCAAAACACTGATTAAAGCTACATTATAAGTATGATCCAGAATAGGATGTTCAAACACTGTTTCATTCAAAACACTGATTAAAGCTACATTATAAGTATGATCCAGAATAGGATGTTCAAACACTGTTTCATTCAAAACACTGATTAAAGCTACATTATAAGTATGATCCAGAATAGGATGTTCAAACACTGTTTCATTCAAAACACTGATTAAAGCTACATTATAAGTATGACCCATGATAGAATGTTCAAACACTGTTTCATTCAAAACATGATAAACTGATAGGATGTTCAAACACTGGTTCATTCAAAACACTGATTAAAGCTACATTATAAGTATGATCCAGGATAGGATGTTCAAACACTGTTTCATTAAAACACTGATTAAACCTACATTATAAGTATGATCCAGAATAGGATGTTCAAACACTGTTTCATTCAAAACACTGATTAAAGCTACATTATAAGTATGATCCAGGATAGGATGTTCAAACACTGTTTCATTCAAAACACTGATTAAAGCTACATTATAAGTATGATCCAGAATAGGATGTTCAAACACTGGTTCATTCAAAACACTGATTAAAGCTACATTATAAGTATGATCCAGAATAGGATGTTCAAACACTGGTTCATTCAAAACACTGATTAAAGCTACATTATAAGTATGATCCAGAATAGGATGTTCAAACACTGTTTCATTCAAAACACTGATTAAAGCTACATTATAAGTATGATCCAGATAGGATGTTCAAACACTGTTTCATCAAAACATGTAAACTACATTAAAGATGACAATAGGATGTTCAACACTGTCATTCAAAACACTGATTAAAGTTACATTATAAGTATGACCCAGGATAGGATGTTCAAACACTGGTTCATTCAAAACACTGATTAAAGCTACATTATAAGTATGATCCAGAATAGGATGTTCAAACACTGGTTCATTCAAAACACTGATTAAAGTTACATTATATGTATGACCCCATGTGGGATGTTCAAACACTGTTCAATTCAAAACACTGATTGAAACTACATTATAAGTATGACCCACGATAGGATGTTCAAACACTGTTTCATTCAAAACACTGATGAAAGCTACATTATATGTATGACCTGGGGTAGGATGTTCAAACACTGTTTCATTCAAAACACTGATGAAAGCTACATTATAAGTATGATCCAGGATAGGATGTTCAAACACTACTCCATTCAAAACGCTGCTGCTAATACTAAACCAATTTAATAGAGCCTGAGACTTGAGAGTACTAGAACTATGCTCTAATCAGAGGGACCCGAGAGGTTCCACAGGGCAAGTCTAAACTGGGTCAACTGGCTGAGTGAGTGAGTGACAGTCTGAAATCTAAATTGGGTCACCGGAGTGAGCAAAAGTTGGTACTATGCACCACCTGTGGGAGACCTAGGAACTACTGGAACATGTCATGCACCACCTGTGGGAGAACTGGGAACTACTGGAACATGCCATGCACCACCTGTGGGAGAACTGGGAACTACTGGAGCATGACATGCACCGCCTGTGGAACTACTGGAACATGCTATGCACCCTCTGGTGTTGGAATGAGCGTAACTAGCACGTTCAGGATCGAGGAACCTAAGTTTAAAAAATGACAAAACACTACCCGGATGGGCTGACTTTTTACATGAGAGTTTAATGGATCTTGCTTTTATTTATTAGCTATACGACATCGGTTTGTTTCTTTATTGGGGTTTTACATCCTAGATATAGGGATGGGTACTGATAGTGCACCATGAGTGTAGGAAGTTAGAACTAGAGGACGACGCCATGTACCACGTGGTGCAGAAATGAGCATCACCAGGAAGGTCAGGACGCACTCCCTTCTTCAGTCAGAGTGTTTTCAACTTGGGTTTCAAAGTGGTTTGAACTGACGTTAAAACCTATTGTGGTCTTTTGGAAGGGAAGTGTTCTGAGCATACTACCCCAGCTATAATGGCGAAACGAAGTTTCACCTGAAATTCTAATAAATGACTATCTTTATGTTTGTTTGACAGGTTGATTGATTGATTGGTGGTTGTTTTACGCCGTGTCAGCAGCAGAGGCCATATTCACGGCGAGAAATGTTTGTTTTTTGTTCAAACCATCGCTTTACATGTAAAAGCAAACAATCAATTATGTGCCAATAGACACTCATTAAATTAGAAAGCTCACAATCATATATTTGTGGTCAAGGGAAATAAATTCCCATAGAAAAAGATAAGTTTTATTAATAATTGATAGAATTTATTTAGTAAACTATATGAGGTGGTACAGTCCAGCTGCCCTCAAAAAGGCTAAAATGTTTTCTTGTTTTACTTTAGTAAAAAGGTCACGCATACTGTCTGCAGTGTACAAATGTTGGCGCAGGGCCAAGAAATCAATGCAACTTAGTCAAATGTGTTTGAGTATCAGCGGGGACTGACACCCAATACATTCAGGGGGAGGTTCGCCCTTGAGCAGAAAAGCATGTGTAAGCCACGAGTGGCCAATACGGCAGCGGCTAAGGACCACTTCCTCCCGCCGACCTCCTGCATGAGTGTGGTGGCTTTCCCACAGACGGTTCAAGTTCTTTAAGTTTATTAATGTTTTCATCCCACTCATGTTGCCATTTGCCATTTTGGTTGGCTATTAGTGTTTGACGGGAGTGTGTGTGTGTTAGGGAAGCGGTACGTAGCTCAGGCGGTAGAGTCCACCTGTGAAGGTGTCGGTCATCCTATCGATCCTGCTCAGTGGATATTTGGGTTATTTTCCGTTCCAACCAGTGGTCCACAACTGGTTCATCAAAGGCTGTGGTATGTGATGTCTTGTCTGTGGGAAAGTGCAAAGACCCCTTGCTTCTTATAGGAAAGAGTAGTCTATGTGGTGGCAGTGGGACAGAATGACCATATGTTTGACATCGAATAGCTGATGATAAAAATCAATGTGCTCTAGAGGCGTTGTTAAAGTTGTATAGTCCGATGCTTTTGAATTTCTTACATTTTCTGAGATAAATACATTATGCTAATCATTATTGTCTACTTTAGTTTAGTTTGAAGTAATTTATATTTTAAATGGCTAACTTTCGAGATATTTGATGTCAAAACATGCTGCAGATATTTGATGTCAAAACATGCTAAATTAATTTTGGCAAGCATGCCAAAATTCTGGCACCATAGACTTCAGTAGTAACAGGTTCTATTAAATTGACTTAGTATGACCTTTTATGCAACAAAACATGCTTAATAAGTGCATCAGTATCAAAGTTGAATACGTAGAATTATGTCTATATAAGTGTTTTGCTTTTGAAAATTTGATGTTTTCATCGGACTACGCAACTTTAAATAAATTTCTTTTTGAGTGTGTGTGTGGTTAAAGCTTTTACTGAACTTTCTGGAAGTACAATTGCTATTGTAATGTTATTCTACATTCCCCGGACACAGTTCTTTCGGTAGCAGCAGTAAATGGAGACTTACAGAAACTGCTAAAGTTGTTATCGGTCTATTACCAGCAAGGCTACTTGGCGGTTCATGTTAGTGAGGTGAAGTATTGGATGCTCTCAAAGGTTTAGATATTTCTCATGGAATTTGTTGTTCTGATTGAGAAAAATATGATGTATAATGCATTATACAAGTGTTGCTGTTCCTCTGTTATCTCCATTCAACCATATACGATGACAGAGACAGTCCAGGTAAAAATGTAAAATTTAAGACCTAAATTCACTGGGATTGGTCCCACTGCTTCACTGGTCACAGCTGGTCCAGTGTATTATTAACAACCCCACCCCAACAACATAATTCATAAACTCACATAACTAACTACACTAGAGTTACACTAGAATATTCCTAACAAACCAACATTTATATACTGCTTGCCTAACTGCAACTGAACATTACAACTTACTACAACTTTACCAACTGAATACAGAAGATAACTTCTGCTTACATTCTAAATACTATGTAAATACTCACATTGGTCTGACTAATATTGATCTAGTTATATGACACTACTGTTACCATATTGCTATGGAACTTTTAGGTTACAGAATTTCATTGTGTTACATGGTGCAAATTGTGTATTCAACAGGTATTGTACACCTTATTCTATATACCTTTTGTGTAAATAACCCTGAATTGAAAAATGGCTGGAAGACCAGTGCCTTGGCACTGACAAAAGACTTATTCAGCAGAATAAACATATTTACCAACAAAAACAAAAAAAATATGTGGACGGAAATAAATGTTATCTTATAGACCCCCTTTCAATGTTTATAAACATTGTGTATGCGCGCGCAGCTTGGCTGCAGAACGAAGGCACACTGCCATTGAGTTTGTCGATACGCGCAGTGCAAAACATCAATTTTATTAAAAATTAATAGAAATGCAGAACCGTAACCATATGAATTTAATATAATCTATTTGTTAAATATGTTTTCTATTGTTTTCCAAGCGATTTGTTTCTATGTGGTGTAGTTTTAGAGATATTTAACTTTTTCTGTATGAAGATTGCTCATGGCCATTGAGAATGCATTGAATTTGCTGGTATGTGTAGTGCAAAACGTCAGATTTATTCAAAATTAATAGAAATGCAGAACCCTAATCTTATAAATTTAATAGAATCTAGTTGTTAAAAATGTTTTCTATGTGTTCCAAGCAGTTTGCTCCTAAGTGGTGTGGTTCTAGAGCTATTTCACTTGTTCTCTATGAAGATTGCTCATAGCCATTGAGATTGCTCAGAGCCATTTGAGTGTCATCTAGATAAAAGATTCACCCGGTACTTGTAGTACACGGGTGAAGACCAGCCTTATATAAATACGGGCGAAAATAGCATTAGTATGGAACATGACCTAGAAACTGTGGCTCCAGTATCAAATGGCTACCCATATAGGCACAGAGTTGGTGAAATGGGAGAGAATGCAAAAAGACAAGATGGCGGCTGCAGAACGCCGTCGATTTCACTTTTAAATTTCATTAAACTAGATATTATATTATATTTTTCAACTCAAAGGTAGCGGGCTATCAATAATACATATGTAAAGAATAAATGTTGCTTCTTAGATTGTGAAATTAGGCTCTCAATTCATTGACCCGTTTTTTCGACAGCTTTTACATAGGGTTGGTTTGCATCCCTACTGCAGCAGTACGGGGTGAATCTTGTATCTAAGTGTCATCCTGCATCCAAGCAGCGCGCACACTGACCTAAATACCTATGCTGACGTCATATGAAATAGGTATATATCTATCCGGCGTATAAACATGTATATATATATATATGTATACATATATACAGACACACACATATGACAAGGGCCTGAACTCGGGTATGTAGGCCCTATGTATCTTCTTTTTTTAAACTATTCTGGTAATTTTATCAAACAGGTATAGAAAATCATTAAGGATGTGTGTGACAAACTAATATATGAACGATGTCACGTTGGAAACGCCTGTTCTTGTCGGCTCACCGAAGTTAAGTGAAGTTGAACCTCGTTAGTACTTGGACGGGTGACTACCTGGGAACACAGGGTGCTGTAGACGTGTTGATGCAAGCTCATAGCCTGCCAAACTTAGTCAGTAGTCAACAAGTATGATATAATTCTTTACGAAGTGCCTAAATAAATACAGTGTTATAATTGTTCTGTACGGTATGTGTTGTAGATTATGGCTTAGATATAACATTACATGTTATGTTTATATGTAATGTTACACAAGTATGTTATGTGTATGTGTAATGTTACACAAGTATGTTATGTTTGTATGTAATGTTACACAAGTATGTTATGTTATATGTAATGTTACACAAGTGTGTTATGTTTATGTGTAATGTTACACAAGTATGTTATGTGTGTATGTAATGGTACACAAGTATGTTATGTTTATATGTAATGTTACACATATGTTATGTATCTATGTAATGTTACACAAGTATGTTATGTTTATATATAATGTTACACAAGTATGTTATGTTTATATGTAATGTTACACAAGTATGTTATGTTTATATGTAATGTTACACAAGTATGCTATGTTTGTATATAATGTTACACAAGTATGTTATGTTTATATGTAATGTTACACAAGTATATTAGGTTTATATGTAATGTTACACACGTATGCTATGTATCTATGTAATGTTACACAAGTATGTTATGTTTATATGTAATGTTACACAAGTATGTTATGTTTATATGTAATGTTACACAAGTATGTTATGTTTATATGTAATGTTACACAAGTATGTTATGCTTATATGTAATGTTACACAAGTATGTTATATTTATATGTAATGTTACATAAATGTTATGTCTATGTAATGTTACACAGGTATATTATGTTTATAATTATACAACATTACACAAGTATATTATGTTTATAATTATACGGCATTACACAAGTATATTATGTTATAATTATACAACATTACACAAGTATATTATATTATAATTATACAGCATTACACAGATATGTTATGTTTATAATTATACCCCATTACACAAGTATGTTATGTTTATAATTATATAGCATTACACAAGTATGTAATGTTTATAATTATACAGCATTACATATTAATGCTAGAAGGCACGTAAACATTCTGACACCATAAGCTTCAGCAGTAACATTATATTAGATTTCCCAGTAGGGCAGCACTATAAAGTCACCATGAGTGCTCACTGTCACAAGTCGGTCATCATCATCATGCTGTCCGTCGCAATGTGACAAAGACTGCTTTCATTCATGAAAGCTGCCTGCAAAAGTGTTGAAGTGCTGCTGGTTTTTGCAAGTTACCAGCGGCACTCTCTCGGGGAGCAAATAGAGGTTTCACACCGGCAAGAACATGTCAAGACAGGCGCAAAACTATTTGTCCCTGCAGTGGCTGGTCGGGAGATGTTGGGAGTTCCATACATCAACCGCCCTTAATGCTGCCACAGTGAAATGGTTTTCTGTTTAGGGTTTGCTCCCTTAGCCTTCGGTTCTGTCAAGAACCTGTACCAAAAGGCAGTGGTTTACAACTCTGCAGGGCAGGGGCGTCAAACTCCCTGAGGTATTGCTATACCTGCAAGTCACAAGTCGGTACTTGTCCTAATATGACCATACACATTGCTAGGACGTAAAACAACAACCAACAACAACTATTTACGTCCCTAAGTCAGTTTCATGCCGTGCTGGATTTAGACTTAGAGAGGCCCTAAGCTATATAAGTCTTGGAGGCCCCCGTTAAAAAGTTACACCAGAAGGTCTCTCAAAGGTGCGTACCAAAACACCACCCTGGGTCTACAAAATAAAATCAAAACCGCATCTAGTATATATGCCTTTTAATTACTTACAAAGGATGTTAAGTGCAAAATGGAAATTAGTTTAAAATGAATGCATTTACTTATGACATATTTATCATAAAAAGACACCTACAATTTGAAAAGCCCACACAGAAATGGGAAATTGTCTGAGGCTCTCAGTTGTAGCTTATTGCTAAATTCAGCACTGGTTTCTTCTCTCCAGGTTCATATTTGTGCAGAGTGTAGTTACATAGCAATAACAGAGTAAGATAAACCTAAAGGCCCAGTCACACCTTACCGGACTGGGGAACCGGACATGAACCGGACACTGTCCGGTGAAATACGGCAATGTCCGGTACCCATCCGGCAGTGTCCAGCAGTGTCCGGTACAAGTTTTGAACATGCACTAACCTTGAACCGGACACCACCAGACTGAAGTGTATGGTTGGTGTCCGTTTTAAGTCCATTTCGTCCGGTTCATGTCTGTTAAGCATCCATTAGGTGTCCGTTTTGTATCCTGAAGAGTCCGTTGACGGTGCTGCGGGAATTCGGTCCTTCGGTTTTTGGCGCATCAGTGAACAGTCCGGTTGGTGTCCGTTTGGCATCCGGTCCGTCCGTTTGACGTCTGTTTGACGTCCGTTTAACCTCCCTTTAGCATCCCTTTAGCGTCCTTTTCGTCCGGTGGCCATTGCAACAGTTTGACACCGGACACCACCGGACTAGAAAATTCTTTGTCTGGTGGTGTCCGGAACTCAGTCCGGTGATGTGTGACTGAGGCTTTATAATTATGTACATCAGCAGCCCACCAGGCGGGCACCTTGCTCAAGTCCACTCGCCTGACATCAGCTTCACCGGACGCCGTGGCCGAATTAGTAGTGCACAGGCTTTGTGTGCAGAAGGTTGAGAGTTCTATTCCCAGTAGAGTCAAACCAATGACTTACATAATCCATGCTTGTCGCTACATAGCCTGGCGCTCAGCAGTACTAGGGGAGAACAAGGACTGGTTAGCAGTATCAGGATAGTGTGACTGAGTGGAAAAGCCATGGTGCTAATAGCCTGGTCACCCAGTGTGGCAGTACTATAAAGTCACCATGAGTGTGCACTGTCACAAGTTGGTACCCGTCCTCGCATGACCTTAGATGTTTCCAAGCTGCAAACCTCCTACAGACACCAGGGCCGCGTTCAGGATACGCCTCAGAGTCGGCTCCGTGACATCTTTTTTGCCAATTTGCATTCAGGGTATTCCTTGGAGTCACCTCGGAAACCTCTCACTTTTCAGATAGGAAGGAAAAAGCGGCTCGAAAATGGCCGCCGAATTCAGTGGTTTCAGCCAATCAGAGCTGTTCTTTTCAATTGCAAATGGCTGGCCGCTATGGGGGGGCGGGGGGGGGGCACCAATTTCAAGGCACCCAACAGCTAGTCGTTCAGACTAGCGCAAAGTCCGGAATTTCTCCGAGGTGCCTCCAAGGTGTTCCTTGAACTCACCCCAGTTTCACCCACATCGGGCAACAGGCGGCCGTCGGCCCTGTCACACTTTACCGAATTGAGGATACGGACAGACCCGGACAAAAATATTATAATCTGGTGTGATTCGGACTTGAAATATATCGATTATGTAATGGATGGTAACAGACAGAAACGATTGATAATGTATCTAACGATCAACGGACAATTCAGTATACAAAAAGAACTATAACGAATGGCAACGGACGTGTAATGGATATGTAATGGACGGTGACGGATAATAACCACATACGTCAGTCTGGCACAATCCGTTACAAGTTTTGTGCATGCTCAAAACTTGTAACGGATCTGGCCGGATATCAACAGATATCAACGGATATGCAATGGACACAAACCGGACTTTGCCAGATATCAACAGACTTTGTTCTGTTTCAATCCATTTCCTCGATCCGGTGAAGTGTGACAGGGGCTTAAGCAGAACACACACACACACACACACACACACACCATACACATCCAGCCCTGCGAGCAGTCAGGCCTACATACAAGGTCTCGTGGAGGTCGGAGGGAAGGGGGAGGGGGGGGGGGGTAAAACACCCATACACCCACACACACACACGAAGCACACTGGGGGGAGGTGGGGGGAGTAAACACACACACATCCACACACACATGAGATGTTGCTAGGAGGTAAAACAACAACAAACAATCACACACATGAAGCACACTGGGAGGGGGACAGGTGGGGATGGGCGAAACACACACACATGAGATGTTGCTAGGACATAAAACAACAACAATCACACATGAATACACTGGGAGGGGGACAGGTGGGGGGGGGGGGAGTAAACGCACACACATCCACATACACATGATATGTTGCTAGGACGTAAAACAACAATAAACAATCACACACATGAAGCACTCTGGGAGGGGGACAGGTGGTGGGGGGGGGGGGGGCTAAACACCGACACATGAGATGTTGCTAGGACATAAAACAACAACAAACAATCACACACATGAAGCACACTGGGAGGGGAACGGGGGGGGGGAGCGAAACACCCCACACTCACCCCATACTCCCACGCACACACACACACACACACACACACACACACACACACACACACACACACACACACACACGTGAAGCACACTGTTGTAGGCCACCTAGGTAAGTGGCCATTATTGATTGAGTTCGAAACTAGTGAGTACCTAATTGACGAGATCGACTACAAGCAATGCACCCCGCTACCCCACCCCCACCCTACTACCCAACCCCAACCCCACTACCCCACCCCCACGTGACACACTTCACAGTGAGGCTGTGGGCCGCATGTCTCGATTGGTTCTCTTCCAACTCTTGAAATCAAAGCTAGGTCATGACTCAAAAAGTCTCCGGGAGGGCCATGTGGGATGGATCGGGCGCGGTAGCCTTATCGGTAGAGCGCGGGCCTCGCGTGCGGAAGGTCAGGAGTTTGGTTCCTGGTCGAGTCAAACCAATGACTTAAAAATTGATACTCATCGCTTCCTAGCCTGGTGCTCGGCATTAATAGGATAGGGCAAGGATTGTGGTTAGCTCAGTGTATGGATAATGTGACTGAGTGGGATATCGGGTCATGGTACCAGTAGCCTGATTTCCCAGTGGGGTAGCATTGTAAAGTCACCATGAGTGCGCACTGCCACAAGTCAGTACCCATCCTGATATGACCTTATATGTTGCTAGGATGTAAAACGGAAACAAACAAACAAACCATGTGGGCTGGTTCTACCAAAGATGGCAGCCTCACACGGAATGGGGACCAGACGCGGCTTATCAGTAGAGTGCAGGTTTCCCGTATGGAGGGTCGGGACTCCGAATCCCACTCGAGTCAAACCAATGACTTATCAAATTGATACTCGTTGCTACCTAGCCTGGCGCTCAGCATTAATAGGATAGGACAAGGACTGGTTCACACTGTGTCCGGATAATGTGACTGTTTCGGGTATTGGGTGCTGGTGCTGGTAGCCTGGTCTCCCAGTTGGGCATCACTATAAAATCAACATGAGTGCGCACTGTCACAAGTCGGTTACCCGTCCTGATATGATTTTAGATATTGCCAGGACATAAAACTCCAACAACCAACCAACCAATCCCAGTGGGGCAGCACTATAAAGTTGTGGACAAACCCCATAAGTCACTCACTCATTCACTATAGAGTCGCCATGAATGTGCACTGTCACAAGTCGGTACTCGTCCTGATATGACCTTAAATGTTGCTAGGACGTAAAAAAAACACCAAAAAACAACATCGAATGGTCGGAGTGGTTGGGCCCAACGCCAAGTCTGTATGTAACTCATATGACCTCATATGACCTTAGATGTTGCTAAGACGTAAAACAACAACAAACAAACATATAGAGGAAGCCTTTTTAAAAGGTGTCCAGACAACTTTAGATGAGGATATTCCGCTGGTTTCAGTCGGGCTGGTTTCTTTTCGCATCTCACACCAGGGGCCATATGTATGAACAACTTTTTGTCGGCTCCGGTGTTATGGGCCACCGCCGGGTTAGCTAACGCCGGTGTTGGGAAATGGGTCACAGGGTATTACAGAGCCAAATCACGGTGGTGTTAGCTAACCTAGCAGTTATTTATAGATTTGGGAAAGCCCTCTGAGCTTGTTCCCTGCGAGTACCGCTATTTGACAATATGGCCGTGGATTCGGTGGTGGTGGCATTAATATCGCTTCGATTATTGGTTTAATTTGACCAAATTTCGGCGGCGGCGTTAATATCGCTTCGATTTCTGGTTTAATTTGATCAAATTTCACTTTTTTTCTATGTTATTCTGTTAAATAAAATTGGTAAAATTAACCCCAAACTCGAAGCGATATTAACGCCGCCGCATCGGCGGCGATTTGGTTTGTTTACATTCGACAATATGAATAACGCCGCCGATGTAGCTGCGGCGTTAATATCGCTTTGATTTTAGGGTTATATTTATCAAATTTCACGTTTTGAGTATGTAATTCTGTTAAATAATATAGTATTGAATAGATTTGGGCCTAATCGCTACCTAACACCGCCCGTAAACTTGCTACGGAGTGGTTGGTGTTAGTGTAGGCGATGTTAAACTCGTGGTGTTTCCGTAACACTGCTTGATACATAGCGACTTTTCGCCGCTAAACCAGAAATACCGTCCAAAACCAGTTTTGGCTCTCGAACACCGACCCATATATATGGCCCCAGTGAGGATAGCATGCCAGCTGTCCGGTACAAGCTGCCAACATGTCGGTGACGCTATGCCAACCAGCTCAGGCAGGAAGAGTCGAGATCCCGCCTCATGGGGGTTCGAGCGTCAGCCGAGTCAAATCAATGTTTTAAAAGTTTATACATGCCGCTACCTAGCCTGGCGCTCGACATTACTAGGATAGGGAAAGGAGCAGTGGAATGAGGAAGACCAGCGAGTCTACATTTTTCTTGCTTAATCAACAAATGTTAGAAAATAAATAAATATTCAATATTCCAATTGTCAGCGGTACATTGAGTGAGTGTAATGGCTGCTCAGGTGCGGCGAGGAGGTGGCGCCACATGGGGAGGTCAGGTGGTACCAGTAGATGACCCATGAGTAGAGGTAACCAGCCGATGACTTCGTGGGATGTGATCTTCCGGCTTATTATACTCGTATAATGGATAATACAGCACATTCTCCGGTGCGAAGCACAATGATGCGCGTTCAGTAGGGCTGAGTCGGGCCGGTGGTGGCGCCACCGGTCATGTGGGTGGGTGGGGGGGGGGGGGCGAAGCTGTTTAATGATCCGGGTGTAGGTTCTTTTAATAGGCTTACAATTTACATACTCACTATATGTTGGCAAGCAGTTCATTGTTAAAGCTTCCTTTTGACAGGACGATGCCATGTCTTGCTGCCTGTACACAGCACTCATCCAGTCCCTGGAAATTAGTATGTATTATATTATAACATGCATTCAGTCGATCGGTCAAGCGCAGGCTTATCGTGCAGGAGATCGGGAGTTCGATTTCCAGTCGAGTCAAACCAATGACTTATAAAATTGATAGAAATACTTCTCGCTACCTAGTCTAGCATTCAGCATTAATAGGATAGGACTGGGACTGGTTAGCCCAGTCCTACTGCTAGGATAATGTGATTGAGTGGGATATCAGGTCATGGTACTGGCGGCTTGGTCTCCCAGTGGAGCAGCACTATAATAGTCGCCATGAGTGTGCACTGTTACAAGTCGGTACCCATCCTGATATGATCTAAGATGTTGCCAGGGTGTAAAACTCCAACAAACAAAACAAACAATCCATTCAGTCATCTATCTATGCCACATCAAGCATTAGAATTAAACCTAATCAATTGACTAAATGCAACAACCAGTCTTCGACTTACCAAATTTAACATAATAATTATATCAATTCACCTGTGTATGTAGGATGGGATGGCCAATCTGTCAGGACCCTGGTTGGCTTCACATGGGTGGTGTGGTGAGGAGGCAGGTGATGGTGATGATGGTGATGGTGATGCTGGCAGAATGTGGTTCTTCCTGCCTCTCCCACGCCCTAGTCCTGTAGTGATAACAGCCTTGCAGGCAGCTGAAGCTGTGATGTTCTTCTTGGCAGACATGGTGACAGTGGGTGGAGAGAGCCAAAACTCCGGGATATTTATACCCATCGGCGACCGATCACGTGACCGGGGTGTGGCCTAAAGGAGATTGCATACGTCACAAATACGCGTTGCACACGTTACGCATAAGTTTTGAATATGTTTTGCACACGCTATGCACACGTTGACACACTAGGCATACGTCATTGTGTGTTACTCATATATGCTGAAACTGTCACCTCCAACCATCACTACACGTCCCAGCATGCCGAGTATACGTCGCTATATGTTTTGTATATGTTGCTATACGCCACGCATACGCTAGCCATACACCAGGTGTACGCTCTGTGTACGCTTCATACGTTACGCGGGCCGCCCACAGCGTGAAAAGTTTGGTGAATGCCAACCTATTTAAATTTGATTTTTATTTAAAAACGTTACGCTAGGCAGTAATTTGTGTCACTGCCTAGCCAGGCTTGAGCACCTATTCCCCCATAGCCACACGATTAACCTTTAGCCATATATAAATGGCTAGTGATAAACCCTTTATTGTGTGTGCTGTAATAATAAACTAATAAGCTCTGTAGTGGTCCGCCCCCTCCCCTCTACTCTCGCTGGGGTCGGGGCGGGTACCAGCATGCACTCGCCCCCCCCCCCTCCCTCCTGCGTGGGGTGGGACTCTCTAATCGCGCGGAAACACAAGGATTATATATATATATATATATATATATATATATATATCCATGTTTGTTCAACTTTCTTCTGCCAAATGGAATACCCCCTCTCTCGCTCTCTTTCTCTGCATATACAAACTATAGCCGTGTTCACACGGGAAAAGTTTAAAGCGATTTAGACAAGGAGAATGAATAATATGAATCGATTTAGAGGCCCGTTCACACGGACCGAGTTTGAAAGTGTTTCGCGTTCACACGGGCAGCGCTTGAGTCGGTTTACGCCGGAAGTGGATATCTGCGCATGAGTGTGGGTTCGACCTAGATATGTATAGACTGAATCATATTGTTTTGGAACCGTAAAAACTTCTGCTGGGCAGTGAAAACCTATAAATAAATAATGAAAAAAACATCTGTGCACCTCTATCCGGTTCATAGACCAAATTATATAATATGCGCTTTTGATCGACTGGAAAGTCAACAAACTAAGGTCTCGACTGCGCATGCATGTGACGTCCTTAATCCGCCTCAAGTAAGTCGGTTGCGTTCACACGGGCGATATAAGTCGAATCATAAAATTTGGTTCATATAAACCACCTACATAGGTGGTTTATAAAATCTGAATTATATGATTCGAATCAGCCCTAAACCGCCTCAGCCGCGCATTCACAGGCCAAATGTGAGCCGAACTAGGCAAGGCAATTTATATGAATCAAATTAACTGCCCCGTGTGAACACGGCTTATGTAAATGTATACACAGTTTGTATCTACATTATATGATATATGGATATATACATAATATATGTATAATATACATGTTATACATTTCCATGTTATATAATATATATGTACAACATGTATATATGTATTGTATATATAACATATATACATATCGGTATATATATTGTAATATATATTGTATTATGTATCTATAATACACAGTTGACATAACAGGCGACCACGGGATCGAACCCTGGTCGAGTCAAACCAATGGCTTAACAATTTATACTTGTCGCTTTCTACCCAGGCACTCGGCATTATGATTATTAGAATAGGGCAAGGACTGGTTTGTTCAGTGTCAGGATAATGTGACTGAGTGGGATATCAAGGCATGGTGCCAGTGGCCTGATTTCCCAGTGGGGCAGCACTACTAAGTCACCATGAGTGCGCACTGTCACAAGTCGGTACCCTTCCTGATATGACCTTAGATGTTGCCAGACAAACTCCAACAATCAACCGATATAACCTATACGGTAAAGCCTCTCTAAATCGACGGACCATGGGACCGACTTTAAGTGGTCCATTTAGCGAGGTGGTCTGCTTAGGGAGGTAGAATATGATTGCAATGGTATTGGTGGGACCCAAATGAACGATCGATATAGGGGAGTGGTCGATATGTGGAGGTGGTCGATTAGAGGGTTTTACTGTATATTGTATTATATACCTATAATCTACAGTTGACATAACAGGCGACGTGCAAATACATCATGGTTATATAGTGCTTATTATACCTACCAGTACCTGAAGCTAAGATTCCATATACGCGGTATGCGAATGCAAATGCGGCAAAAAATGGCAAAGCATGTAAACACACAGTAGTGCATCCATATGTCCGAATGCGATTGTGAATATGAATCCGAACGCGAATGCGGCAATTGAATCGACCCATGGACCAATCGGTGTGAATGCGAATGCTGCTGCGTTTGACATATGAAACAACAGGAACGTTAAGTTTCCTTCAGAAATTTGTAGAAAAAAAGACCGAAGATCGCATCAGTATCTATGCTGCATGCCACATGCCACATTCGTATACCGCATTCCGCATGCCGCATTCGTATACCGCGTATATGGAATCTGAGCTTGACTTGACACACTGTGACCATACTCCCGCAGCGACCAATACCGGGACCCTTTAATTAGTTCACACTGCGTGTCGTGTGCACAGTCCCAGCCAGCCCGGGCCGCGCTCCGAGTGAGGGACACCCGCAGTTCGTCACTTGAATGCGGTCCACAGCGGACTGCACAGCTCAGCCATGCCGTCCAGAAAAGGAGCTTACAAGATTGCAAAGCAGGTAAACCGCCTTCAACTGTACTGTACTGATACACCCACAACATGCCAGCTCCTCATGAGCAACAATTCCATACAGACTGAAGAAGAATAAGTGTGATATATCGATCAACTATCGTGCATTACTACCACTCTGTACCAGAACCTAGTCGTGGTGGGCGAGGTGGGGTACTTCGATACTTAATACCAGTCTGTCGATATAACTACTTTTTTTGTTTCTTTAAAGTTGCATAGTCCGATGCTTTTGAGTTTCTGCCATTTATTTTCTGAGATGACCATATTAAATTGATTATGACTTTGAAGTAGCATTTATTTTAAATGGTTGTTTTGAGAAATTTGAAGTGCACATATGTCAAATTAGTTTTGGCAAGCATGCCAAAACTTAGGTACAAGATTCACCCCGTACTGCTGCAGTAGGGGTGCAAACCAACCCTATGTAAAAGCTGTCGAAAAAAATGGGTCAAAGAATTGAGAGCCTAATTTAACAATCTAAGAAGCAACATTTATTCTTTACATATGTCTTATTGATAGCCCGCTACCTTTGAGTTAAAAAATATAATAAAACATATAGTTTAATGCAATTTAAAAGTGAAATCGATGGTGTTCTGTGGCCGCCA
>CM059199.1:14817386-14941178 GCA_030323885.1 Branchipolynoe longqiensis | reverse complement strand
CCCTCCCCCACATCCGAACACAACCTTTACCACGCTAACAAATCGAAACATTACAAAAGACGACAGAATCCAGATGTGACTGGCATTCCTCCCTGGTCATGTGAGTGCAGTGCACTATTCCCACCTATTGTGTGCCTCCTATAGTCTGGCTCTCCAACACGGCACTTCCGAGTTCTGTTGGTCCCTGTTGGGTCGCAGCTTCAGTCCTCGCTGAGGGACCAGTGAACTCAGAAAGTCCCGATTTATGTATGGAATGTCTTCACATGTATTCACAGGTGATCTTTCCCCAAACTGAGCAAACGCATTATAAAGTCGGCCAGACGGGATGGCCGAATTGAGCGTCCGTCTCCCCGAGGGATCCGAACCCATGGGTTCGTGGGTTCGAACCCTGGTCGAGTCAACCTAATGACTTAAAAATTGATACTTGTCTCTTCCTAGCTAGGCGCTCTGCATTATTAGGATAAGGCAATCACTGATTGGTTCAGTGTCAGGAAAATCTGACTGAGTGGGATATCAGGTGGTGCTCGTGGCCTGGTCACCCAGTGGGGCAGCACTATAAAGTCGCCATGAGTGTGGAGTCACAAGTCATTACCCGACCATAGATGTTGCTAGGACGTAGAACAAACAAACAAACTTATAAAAGTTCAGCGAGGTATACACAGTACCACTAGAAGTGTAGTCTCGGTAACATACCCACAACACTACAGCCCGTTCCCTGCTTCCCCCCCCCCCTGCTGCCCCCTCCCCCCCCCCCCCCTTCCACGGGGGGAGCAGACGACCACATGTTTATAAATAACGCACGACCCTCCCCAAGACGAAAACCTGCCGCGTTGGTTCTTGTTTTTAGATTTGTTATTTGACACGCCCGAGTTCAATGAATGCAGTAGTGTGTTGTTTTTGTTACTGAATATGAGCATTGTGTTGCAGGTGAGGCGTGAAATATTGGATGTGCAGTGTACAGTCACTGGAAATGTGGTGTAGAATTAAAGTAATATTACCCCAGAAGGACTTTCCCTAAGAAACTCTTGTTACATCACTTTGGGTAACACTGTATGCGTGTGAATCAGCTCTAGTCGAGTTGTGCCTTGTAATTCTTATCGCTTTTGTTATCTCATGTGTGTGTGTGTGTGTTTAACCCCTCCCCCCTTCTTGTCACCTCCCCCCCCCCCTAGAAAACGGCCCTGTTTGTTGAGGGGCCGGGTTTGCAGGTTTGGGGCTGATTATTGTGGTAATTGGCCACGAGGGCCAGCCGCTACTAAATGTTGGCTCGGTAGAGATTTCGTCACTTTTAGATAAACCGTCGAGAGAGCACGACGTCTTATGCCTAGTACTCACCTACTGTTTGTGCGCACCCACCTACCGTATACGATCTAAAACTGCCCATTTCGCACACACAAATCGCTAGGTGTGCGCTCCCCGCGCGCACCTAGCGATTGCGATTCGCACATAAAACCTCAGTTTTAGGGGTAAAACCGGCCGATTACGATTGCGATTCGCGATTCGAAAAATGAATCGGCCCGTTTTCAGATTTAAGCAGGTCGGGTCGAGTCGTGAGTTTTAGTGCGCGAATCCTATATGGTAGGTGTGTACCAGGCATTAGGGAGGAGCTCCCACCCTGTTATACGAATAACCCACCCGATAAACAACTGCGTGACTGACACCAAAATACTACAAAAAATTATGAAAGCTCTTCCGAGGTGACCTCTAGTAGCCGCTGGCCCCTCGTGGCCTTTCATACCATAATAATCTCTATTCTGCTGCATGTTAATAGCAGAATCTTTTAGCACTTCTGACAGTTATGTATTGTTTACGACGGGGATTTAACAGGACCAGTTAACAGGGCCCGGGGACCAGTGCCTCTCCTAAACTGAGCCTTCTGTGTTGCAACATATGTTTAATAAGTACACCAATATCTAAGTTAGATGTGTAAAATCAAAGTTTGTTTTGGTTTTGAACATTTCATGTTTTCATCGGATTATGCAGCTTTAATATATTTTGTCATATCCATTCCCGAATGTCAGCAATATGGATACAACACGGAGAAGATATATGGTTCCTGTGTCACAGATTAGAAAAAGCATGGGCTGATGATCCAGGGAAATTTGACCCCTTATTCACCACATGCTACTAATTATTCCTTGTGTTGCATATTTACTTGCGCTCAAGCAAAAATGAGAGACAAATAAGTGTTCACACTTCCTGTCTACCATTCGCTATTTCACAATATAACAAGTTCTCCCATTGGGGTGAAAATTGATTTATTGCCGGGATCCAGTGATACGTACAACTACGACTCATCTACATAAGTATATTCAGCACCACATTGCCGATCAATGCTACAATGATACAGGTTGTAAGTAGATGCGTGTGTACATGTATCTACGCGTTGACACATTGTGACGTGAGACCTAAGAGCACCTACCACGCTGCATGTAAACATTGCAATTTGAAGGTCACGTGAAAGTTACTTGTGAACAGTGATTGCTGGTAATAGGTGTGCGTTAGTGTGTGTGTGTGCTATTGTGTGTGTGTGCTAGTGTGTGTGTGGATATGTGTACATATGTGTGAGTGTGTGCTATTTTGTGTGTGTGTGTGTGTGCTAGTGTGAGTGTGTGTTAGTGTGAGTGGGATTCAGTGTGGGTGAGTGGGCGGCAGAGTGTGGGTGGGTGGATGGTAGTGTGGGTGGGTGGTGTGATGGTAGAGTGTGGGTGGTGGATGGTAGAGGTGGGTGATGGATGGTAGAGTAGTGGATGTAGAGGGTGGTGAGTGGATGGTAAGAGTGGTGGGTGGATGGTTAGAGTGGGTGTGGTGGATGTAGGGGTGGGTGAGGATGGTAGAGTGTGGGTGTGAGTGGGTTGTAGAGTGTGGGTGAGTGGGTGGGTGGTAGAGTGTGAGGTGTGGGTGGTAGAGTGTGGGTGAGTGGATGGTAGAGTGTGGGTGAGTGGATGGTAGAGTGTGGGTGAGTGGATGGTAGAGTGTGGGTGGGTGGATGGTAGAGTGTGGGTGAGTGGATGGTAGAGGGTGAGTGGATGGTAGAGCGTGGGTGGGTGGATGGTAGAGTGTGGGTGAGTGGATGGTAGAGGGTGGGTGAGTGGGTGGTAGAGGGTGGGTGAGTGGGTGGTAGAGGGTGAGTGGGTGGGTGGTAGAGTGTGGGTGAGTGGGTGGTAGAGTGTGGGTGAGTGGATGGTAGAGTGTGGGTGGATGGTAGAGGGTGGGTGGGTGAGTGGATGGTAGAGAGTGAGTGGGTGGTAGAGAGTGAGTGGGTGGTAGAGGGTGGATGAGTGAGTGGTAGATGCTGGGTGGGTGGTAGATAGTGTGTGCTGTGCCCGCCAGGTGGCGCGAGGTGCGCTGCCAGATGGAGTAAACAGGCTACCTATGCAGACGCAGTACAGTTAGTTGCATGTTCCAACTCGTCATGTAGGCAAATATAGCTACTCATACCTCCAAGTCTTGGCATGTATGTCAATGCGCCAACCCAATTACTGCTAGCGCCATCTAGCGGATGTATTATTATACTAGAATCATGGTGCATAAGTGAGGTAGCACTTTGCCAATGTGTCACATCAAGGAAATCGCCATAAAAACAACAGGAAATTAAAAAGTTGTAAGCACAAAATTAAAATTAAAAAGTGTGGTTATAGAAACGTTATATGGAAAAAGTAATTGTAAGCGTAAAGTTGTTTGGGACCAGACAGGATGGCCAAATGAGTTAGAGCATCCGTCTCCCATGCTGGTAGATCGTGGGTTCGAACCCTGGTCGAGTCAAACCAACGACTTAAAAATTGATACTTGTCGCTTCCTAACCAGGCACTCGGCATAAATAGGATAGGGCAGGGACTGATTGGCTCAGTGTCAGGATAATGTGACTGAGTGGGATATCAGGTCATGGTCCTGGTGGCCTGGTTTCCCAGTGGGACAGCACTATAAAGTTGCCATGACTGCGCACTGTTACAAGTCGATACCTGTCCTGATATGACCCTAGATGTTGCTAGGACGTAAAACAACAAACAACAAAACAACATTGTTTGCATGTGCTTACTGGAGAAACAATTGTAAGCACATTGGTTAAAAAGTGCATATTTAAAAAAGATTTAGTACGGATAAACTATGATGCTTAGACTGGTTAGCACAATATCAGGATGATCTATTTATTAAGCTGCCCCAATCAGATACTCTACCGACTCAGTCGCAGCATCGTCGCATATACTACTAGTACATTGTAGTAGTGGCTTTGGTACAGCAACACTGAGCCAACCGTGTGTAAAGTCGATGGCTGGCATCTGTGGTTGTGTAGGCAGGTTATCGGAAATCAATACTGGCAAGAGGAGAAAGGAAGAGTATAAAGAGTGAAAGTAGAGTGAGAGCTTGCACCCTCAGGTTTATTATTATATAGTGGTACATGGATCTGATATGGCATAATACCACCTGACCATTATCTACAATCAGCAACAAGCATTTATAGTTCCACCAATGAACAGTAAGCATTCTGGGTCACCATGGCTACTGTTATCTACCCACCACCACCATGCGGTGTGGCTCCTTGGCCTGCACCTGCCTGCTGTGTGTGTGTGTGGTGATCCATGACTAACAGTTGGGGGGGGGGGGGGGTAGGGTAGTGAGTAGAGCTCTTGAGCTCTTTACACACTAACAGTAGTGCCCCTTTCACACTATCTACCTAATACACAATGACTATTGACCACAAGTAAAGAGTCACCAGCAACTACATAAATACATTCATGCACCTGGCCCTATACACCATTTACATTAATAGACCATTTGTACTCCGTTATAGACAATTTCGCATTCCCCACCAATGCGTTTTATCAGAATATTTTACACGTGCCTTGCACCGTCCAACATTTCATCAGTTTAATGAGTCTTACTTCATGTAAGCACAGAGGACATGCACTGGACTGAAAATAGTGCAAGACAAGCGGTCTGTTCCCCTTATTATAAGGCAGGGACAATATGACACGATGCCATACTTAACTAGTTGGTTGGTTGTTGGAGTTTAACGTCCTGGCAACATCTAAGGTCATATCAGCACGGGAACCGACTTGTGACGGTGCACACTCGCGGTGACTTCATAGTGCTGCCCCACTGGCAAATCAGGCTGCCAGCACCATGACCCGATATCTCACTCAGTCACATTATCCTGACACTGAGTTAACACATCCTTGCTCTATCGTATTAATGCTGAATGTCAAGCTAGGAAGCGACGCATATCAATTTTGTAAGTCATTGGTTTGACTCGACCGGGAATTGAACTCCCGATCTCCCACACGCGAGGCCCGGCTCTACCGATTAGGTCACCGCGTCGGATCCCATACTTAGTGTTGACAACTCGTTTTCTATCAATGCTGCTTACTATTAATGTATTATATTGCAAATAAGGACCATCACCCTCGGTCCGGGGCATCGTGGTCGCATTTGGCTACTTTACAGTTTCATAATCCGATGGTTTTGGGTTTGTCATTTTCTGAGCTGCTCGTTATAATCTACCTTTCTTTAGTTTGAAGTAACTTTGCTTTAAAATGACTAACCTAGGATATATTTTAAGTGTAAACATGCCAAATTAATTTTGGCATGCTTGTCAAAACTCTTACTCCATAGCATTCAGCAGTAACGGGTTCTATTGAAGTTGCGTAGTCCGATGGTTTTTTGTTTCTATCATTTTCTGAGATAAACATATTAGGTTGTTCATTATAATCTACCTTACTTTAGTTTGAAGTAACTTTTATTTTAAATCGCTAACTTTTGAGATATTTGAAATGGAAACACACTAAATTAGTTTTGGCAAGCATGCCAAAACTCTTAACACCATAGGATTCTGCAGTAACAGGTTCTATTAATTGACTCAGTATCCCCTTATATGTGACGACAAATGTTTAATAAATGCATCAGTATCTAAGTTAGATATGTAGAATCAAATCTAGATAATTGTTTTGGTTTTGAAAATTTGATGTTTTCGTCGGACTATGCAGCTTTAAATGGACTTCGTATTCCCTTCTATGCAGCAACGCACACTTCACGAAGGCACCACTGTCCAATCTGGACAGGTAGGTTCAAATCTACATAAGTGTTTTGCGTTTGAAAATCTTATGTTTTTAATCGGACTAAGCAACTTGAACATAAAACTTGGCAGTTTTGCAATATTGTGGTTTAATATAATATCAGCGTTCAAGTGTACCGAATTGAAATTCACCGTGAATAATAAAATACATTAATGTATTTTTTTTTTAAAGTTCCCAATGTTACCTCAGTTGATGATGGGGATAGAGGACTGACGCAGCTCCATTCGTGTCGTTGCTTGTCCTTGTGTGTCCTTGTGTGTCCTTGTGTGCGCGCAGTGGACCTGTGTGCGCAGTGGACCGTCACCGTAGCGCCCTAGTAGTAGTAGCGACACACTACGCTGGTCCAACTGATACCCCCTGTGGTGGTTTCAGCGGGTTCCCGTGCTCAGAGGTGTCCCTCGCTTCTGCGCATGCGTCAGAATCTAATAAGGATGGCCGTAATCGATTAACACTACCCGGGCGACTCGGGTAATCCCAGTCGTCAGAAATTCAAATAGAACACGGCGAGTGGAGTCGACAAATACACGTGCCATGTGCAAAAAAAGAATAACTTAGATTAATTAAATGGAAATAGAGGTAAACTGGGCCATCATAAAATACTTTAAATCCTATTTTGCTGTATTTTTATCGGTCATAAAAAAAAGATTGTCCACCCGAGCGCGGAGAAGCGTATTCGATTATTCGACCCGAGTTTGTAGGATGTGCGCATGCGCCAATAAGTGGCTCAGGTGACCCGAGTTGATGCGAAATCCACGCATGCGCAGAAGCAGCGCAGAAGCGAGGGACACCTCTGAGCACGGGAACCCGCTGAAACCACCACACCCCTCCCACCCCCTCGCTGATACTCGTCCTAACTTTAACTAGATTACGTGCTTTAACATGTTCTGTCAGTGTCACTTCTTTTTTCGGGGCGAAGGACTCGTCTTCACATTGAGCACGTGACCCCGTGACCCACTTATAACTGGGTCACAAATTGCAGCGGGTCTGCACATGTTGGGTCTGCACATGTTGGGTGCACATGGCCTTCACACGTCAGTCCAACGTCAGTTTTGGACGTCTTGCTTACCACTTGTTTGAAGTGGTCCTAGCAACATCTAAGGTCATATCAGGACAGATATCGACTTGTGACACTCATGGCAACTCATAATTATATAGTATGTTAAGACCAGGCTACTAGCACCATGGCCCGATTTCCCTCTTGGTCACATTATCCTGATACTGTGCGAACCAGTCCTTGTCCTATTCTATTAATGCCGAGCACCAGGCTAGGTAGAGACAGGTATCAACTCTGTAAGTCCTTGGTTTGACTCGACTGAAATTCAACCCCTTCTACAAGGAAAGCCTGTGCTCTCACAGATTAAAGTTGCATTGTTCGATGGTTTTAAGTTTGTCATTTTCTGAGATACATATATTAGATTGATCGCTATAACCTACCTTATTTTAGATTGAAGTAACTTTTATTTTAAATTGCTAACTTTTGATATATTTGAAGCACAACCATGCAAAATTAATTTTGACAAGGATGCCAACACTCTGGCACCATATACATCTGCAGTAATAGGTTCCATTAAATTGCCTCAGTATTCCCTTCAATGTGGTGACAAATGTTTAATAAGTGCACCAGTATCTAAGTTAGATACAACAGAATCAAACCGAGATAATTGTTTTGGTTTTGACAGTTTAATATTTTCACCGGACTATGCAGCTTTAACACCAGGTTTCCGGCACCATGACCTGATTTCCCACTCAGTCACATTATTTTGATATTGTGCTAACTAGTCCTTGTCCTATCCTATTAGTGCCGATCGCGAGGCTAGGTGGCGAAAAGTATTAATTTAGTAACTTATTGGTTTTACTCATCTGGGAATCAACCCCCTTTCTACATGCAAAGCCTGTGCTCTTAGATTAACCACTTGGCCCGTTCACCTGGACATGGTTGTAGATGGTTTGTAAGTCTGCTGGAACAAGACCCTGGACATGGTTGTAGATGGTTGGTAAGTCTGCTGGGACAAGGACCCTGGACATGGTTGCAGATGGTTGGTAAGTCTGCTGGAACAAGGACCCCACAGCCTGTTTATAGTGGATTCAAACAGAGGCTGTTTTTGTTTGGATTTTAAACATTGACCCCTACTCTGGCTAGGGGTGAATCTTTTATATGCCCCTCTGTGCAGGACCCCTTTTGACACACTCATGCAACACCTAACGTCTGCGGAAGGTACTAGCACCTGACTGCTGACAGCGAGGCTCTCATCGCCTGAACTGTTGACACCGGCGGGCCTTTGTAAGGTTGGCTATGATTGAACAGGCGGTTGAGTCGCACGTGTTCTGTGCTCCCACGTGACCTCCGGCCAGGGACGCTGTTGGCCGACTCAACCGGCACCCCGCCCGCCACCCCCGCCCGGAACCCCCGCCAGGCACCCGAATCGGTACAGTGCGGGCCTGGCGTTCCGAAGGTCGAAAGTTCGAACCATGGTCTAATCAAACCAATGACTTATAAAATTAATACTTGTCATTTCCTGTGCTGGTGCTCGGCATTATTAATAATAATAATAATAATAGGATAGGGCAAGGACTGGTTTACCTCAGTGTCAGGATAATGTGACTGGGTGGGATGTCTGGTCATGGTGCTGGTGGCCTGATTTGCCAGTGGGGCAGCAATATAAAGTCGCCATGAGTGTGCAGTCAGAAGTCAGTACCCGTCCTGATATGACCTTAGATGTTGCCAGGTCGTAAAACTCCAACAATCAACCAACCTCGCCCGGTTGTTTTCAGGGGGGTGGGGGCCCTCAGACTGAGGCTGCGTACTCTCCAACACGTGTCTACTATTACTACCACAACTAGGCCACTCCGCCCCCGCGCCCCGCCCTTCGCCCCCTCACCCAACTCCCTCCCCGCCCCGCCTCACCCAACTCCCTCACCCCCTCACCCAACTCCCGCCCCGCCCCCGCCCCGCCCCCGCCCCGTCCAGCCCCCACCCCGCCCCTCGCCTCGCCCCTACCCCTACTCACCGCTCCACCTAACTGGCCTCGACCTAGTCCCGCCACCCGTTCACCCAGCCCCCCCCCCCCCCCCCCCCACAACCTCCCGCCTGTCATGTTTTTTTTTTTCTCTTGAAGATTTATCCTGCCTATCATGGATAAGTCTGAATAGACTTGTTTTCACCATTAGACAGTTTGTCAATAGAAAACCCAAGCCTACACTTTTACCGACCCAAGGGATGTTTAACCTGCCACACCACATAGACATGGTATGAGAGCAACCGGCCTTTGATGATGCTGTAAGTTATACACAACGATGGAAATCCAAATTGGCAGAGGTGGGGGCATGGGGAATTGAACCACCGACCTTCAGATTAGGAGTCCGACCTCGAAAAAAAGTTAGACTCTAACCACTCTGCCAGAGAGAACACCGCCCTGTACTGCATGGTGGGGGGCGGATTACTCAGATATGACAAGTCCCGACTATGTAGCTACCAAGGCCACATTCAGGGTCCGTCTCGGAGGCGCCGCGGAGACGTCTCGGGGATGCTTTTTGGCCTAATACCGTTCAGAGTGCGTCTCGGCGACGTCTCAGAGACGCCTCTCTTTTCAGACTGGAGATGAAAAGCGCCTCGAAAATGGCCCCTGCATTCAGTGCTTTCAGCCAATTACAGCGCAGCTTGTCCATTGCAAATGGCCGCCGCCTATGGGGGGGGGCCATTTTTGAGGCGACCAACTGCTTCTGTCGTTCAGACTGGCGTGACGTCATGCCTGTCGCCGAGGCGCCTCCAAGACGGAGCCTGAACGCAGCCCTGGTCGTCAGCTATGCACACCACTCAAGACCTATTTTATATGACATCAGCATAGGTAGTTAGGTCAGTGCATGCGCTGCTTGACTGCATGATGACACTCTGTCACACTGCAAACTCAATGGCAATGAGCAATCTTCATAGAGTAAAAGTGAAATATCTCTAAAACCACACCACCTAAAAACAAACTGCTTGGCAGACATATGGAAAACATATTCAACAAACCGATTATATTAAATTTATATGGTTAGGATTCTGCATTTCTATTCATTTACGTTTTGCACTGCACATATCGGCAAACTCAATGCATTGTCAATGGCCGTGAGCAATCTTCATACAGAGAAAGTGAAATATCTCTAAAACTACACCACCTAGAAACAAACAGCTTGATACATATATAGAAAACGTGTTTAACAACCAGATTATATTAAAGTTATATGGTTAGGGTTTTGCATTTCTATTAATTTTGAATATAATTGACGTTTTACACTGCGCATACCGGCAAACTCAATGGCAGTGTGCATTCGTTCTGCAGCCAAGCTGCGCGGGCATACACAATGTTTATATACATTGAAAGGGGTCTATTTAGCCAAGTAAGCCACCACGTCATGGTGGCGCCCCTGTTTGCCACCCACTGCAGCTCTCACTGAACACCACATCAGGTGGTGCCCCCTGGCTGCCACCCACTGCAGCTCTCACTGAACACCACGGTCAGGTGGTGCCCCCTGGCTGCCACCCACTGCAGCTCTCACCGACCACCATGTTATGGTGGCACCCGTTCTCTGCCACCCACTGCAGCTCTCACCGACCACCATGTCAGGGTGGCACCCCGTCTGCCATCCACTGCATCTCTCACTGATCACCATGTCAGGTGGCACCCCCTGGCTGCCACCCACTGCAGTTCTCACGACCACCATGTTAGGGTGGTGCCCCTTCTCTGCCACCCACTGCAGCTCTCACCGACCACCATGTCAGGGTGGCACCCTGTCTGCCACCCACTGCAGCTCTCAATGATCACCATGTCAGGGTGGCACCCCGTCTGCCACCCACTGCAGTTCTCACCGACCACCACATCAGGTGGTGACCCCCTGGCTGCCACCTGGCTGCCACCTACTGCAGCTCTCACCGACCACCATGTTAGGGTGGCGCCCCTACACTGCCACCCATTGCAGCTCTCAGCAACCACCACATCAGGGTGGCACCCTGGCTGCCACCCACTGCAGCTCTCACCGACCACCATGTTAGGGTGGCACCCCTACTCTGCCACCCATTGCAGCTCTCACCGACCACCACGTCAGGGTGGCACCCTGGCTGCCACCCACTGCAGCTCTCACTGATCACCATGTCAGGTGGCACCCCCTGGCTGCCACCCACTGCAGCTCTCACCGACCACCACATCAGGTGGCGCCCCCTGGCTGCCACCGACTGCAGCTGTCATTGACCACCACATCAGGGTGGCACCCCCTGGCTGCCACCCACTGCAGCTCTCACTGACCACCACGTCAGGGTGGCGCCACCTGGCTGCCACCCACTGCAGCTCACTGACCACCATATTAGTATTACTATGTCATTAACTCCAGCAGTTGATCCTGAAAATCCAGAATCAGTCATCTTTGATCCAATAGTTCCAGACTAAGCAATTGGTTGGTTGTTGGAGTTTTACATCCTGGCAACTTCTAAGGACATATCATGACGGATGCCGACATGGCAACTTGATAGTGCTGCCCCACTGGGAAATCAGGCCACTGGCACCATGACCCGATATCCCACTCAGTCACATTATCCTGACACTGAGCTAACCAGTCCTTGCCCCATCCTATTAATGCCAAGCACCAACCTAGGAGTAGGAAGACCGGGAAGCGAACTCCCGACCTTCCGCACGCAAAGCCCGCGCTCTACTGATTAGACCACCGCGCCTGGTCACATTAGACAATAGATGGGATCACGGTTCCGACTGCACATGCGCTGAAAACGGCGTTGGCAGCAAAGCAAATGGCCATTGAGTTTGTCGATACGTGTATGGAAAAACTTGGATTTTATTCAAAATGAATAGAAATACATAACAATTTTACATAAACATGTATGCACACATGCAATATATCTGATCAATATAACGAAGACAAAATTAGCCATAGTTAAACATTTTGAGCTAAGAAACATACAATTCGACACAAAACAATCAGTGATATCCACATCACCATTATTAATTCTTGTTCTAAATATTAAAATGCCAAATGTGTCAACATACACTTGTTTCAGAGAAATATATAACCAATATCTGATTAACTCTACTAATTTTCTAGTTCTACATTTCATTAACCATAGGATATAAATAAAAACATTAATTAAATAAGTAAAACTGACTCTGGTTATGGCTCTACCACTACTCTGAGTGCCCAGATTTGTCTAAATCTAAATGCACATGGCATAACATGTGCATATTATATTGATGTAAATGCAATACTGGATAAAAGATTGATATCTTAATTTATTAGATATATTTTTATAGTTGGTATTCTATGTTTCAAACAAGAGCTGAGATGAGCTGAAACTAGCACATTTCATAGCTGCACCCAGTGTATTTTCATATGCCATGTGCTTCTTGCCGGTTTGTTTTGCTTTGACGCATCCCACAATGCACCGCGCCGCTGAAACCGAAAGAGTGTTTCAAACATATGTCATAAACATCTCATCTCAAACATTATACTTCATTTCAACTCAACTCAACTCAAGTGTCCAGACCAGGACTTTTGAGTTTTTACTAATGTATTATGCATCATACATTATGCATCATACATTATGCATCATACATTATGCATCATACATTATGCATAATACATTATTCATCATACATTATGCATCATACATTATGCATTATACATTCTATACCATATACTTGTATGTAATTCTTAGGTTATGGCATCCTATAGATCCAGATACAACTAACTCCTGTGTGATCCTTCGCTTTTATTATCTTTATAAGAAATCATTTCCATGACGAATCTGTATACACCTAATGTAATTTCCAAACTTGTGGTTTATCTCTGTTATTGTTAAACTACTGTAAGAACAATTCGAGTTGCTTACTTTACTCCTCCCTCATTGTTGGATTGGAGAGGTGCCCTTAGGTGTACGTGCAGGGAGAGTAGCCCAATAGCAGATACCAAACTAAACCACACTACCATATTGTATGGCAAAATAAAATAAGAATAGAAAGTTAAATAAAGAACCGGCTTGGCTCAGTATCGGGATGATGAGACTGAGTGAAGTATAAGCTATCGGTGCCAGTGACATTAATCTGTCATTGACAGCCCAATAGAATTACTATAATTGTATGCAATCAATCAGTTGATGCATGTACTGATATAGATGTTACTATGATCTAAAACCTAAATACACCAGTCAAATCAACTACTCAGCTGACAGTGCAGAAACTGGCCCGACATGCCATTAATAAGGTGATTTAGTCGGACCGTCGGTTATATATTATACACTCACTAGGTGTGGAGTTGCAGAGTTGTAAACCACTGCCTTGTGGTACAGGTTCTTGACAGAACCGAAGGCTAAGGGAGCAAACCCTAAACAGAAAACCATGTCACTGTGGCAGCATTAAGGGTGGTTGATGTATGGAACTCCCAACATCTCCCGACCAGCCACTGCAGGGACAAATAGTTTACGCCTGTCTTGACATGTTCTTGCCGGTGTGAAACCTCTATTTGCTCCCCGAGAGAGTGCCACTGGTGACTTGCAAAAGCCAGCAGCACTTCAACACTTTTGCAGGCAGCGTTCATGAAATGTACAACCGCACATACCATCAAGAGAAACCTGAAGCTGAGAGACATTAAGACCGACTCATGGACATCACTCTCACAGCAGAGAGCTAAATGCAGAGCAGCAGTCAAGTAATGAAAGCAGTCTTTGTCACATCACGACCGACAGCATGATGATGATGATGATGATGAGGTGTGGACTGTGTTTGGGTTTTACGTCCTAGCCCCATCTGAGGTCATATCAGGACGGTGTTAATAAGGTGATTTAGTCAGACCGTCGGTTATATATTATACACTCACTAGGTGTGGACTGTTTGTTGGGGTTTTACGTCCTAGCCCCATCTAAGGTCATATCAGGACGGTGTTAATAAGGTGATTTAGTCGGACCGTCGGTTATATATTATACACTCACTAGGTGTGGACTGTTTGTTGGGGTTTTACGTCCTAGCCCCATCTAAGGTCATATCAGGACGGCGTTAATAAGGTGATTTAGTCGGACCGTCGGTTATAGATTATACACTGATCAGGTGTAGACTGTGTTGGGGTTTGACGTCCTAGCCCCATCTGAGGTCATATCAGGACGGCGTTAATAAGGTGATTTAGTCGGACTGTCAGTTGTATATCATATATCATGGCCTGGCATAGTGATTAGGTGGGGACTGCGTGTTGGTGGTTTTCGTCCTATTAACATCTAAGGTCACACGAGGAGGGGTTCCGACTTGTCACAGTGCCCCACTGGGAGACTAGGCTGCCTGCACCAGGACTCGATATCCCTCTGTCATGTTATCCTGATACTGAACAAACCACGCTTGTTGGCCTTATTTTATATGCCGCATACCAGCTAGGCTAGATAGTGGACGGTATCAATTTTGATTCATTGGCTTGACTGTCGGGGTTCGAACCCACGACCTCCCCCCCCCCCCGACCACCACCACCACCACCACCACCACCATTGTGGCGACCCCCACCGGTGTTGAGCGCGGGCCGTGTGGCTACTGGGATCTGATATCGGTTTCCACCAACAGGACGGGGTGGCTAATTGTAGAACACCCACTTCATGTGTGGGAAATCGTGGGGACGATTACCGGCAGAGTTAAATGAACCAAAGAAATACCATTTGGTGTTCTTTCTGACATTGCTTAAAACTCGCCATTCCTCTGACAGGACGTAGACTGGTTGACTCAGTATCGGAATAATGTGACTGAGTGGGACATCGTGTCATGGTGCCTACATATCATCTCAACAGTAGGCATTGGTGCATACTTTCACAGGTCGGTACCCATCCTCATGGCATTACAGGTGATAAACTCACTCAATCAATTTGGTCTCAGGTGTCGAGGAAAATCATTCACAAACTCAATCTAACCTCGATGTGTGACTGGATGAGGTGGTCGAATCGGTATGACCTGGCTCGGTGGCCAGTGGCTTCCCATGTGGAAGGTTGTAGGTTTGAATCCAGGCTGAGTCCAAGCTAATGACTTACAGAATTGATACATATCGCTACCAAGCCTGACACTCAGCATTAATAGGATAGGACAACGACTGGTTAACTCGGTGTCAGGATAATGCGACTCGAGTGTGCTTATGGGGATCATGGTGCATGCGGTCTGGTCTCCCAATGGGGCAGCACTAAAAAGTCACCATGAGTAGACAGTCGACAGTTGGTACCCATCCTGAATGACTTTAGATGTTGCTAGGTAGTCAAACCCCAACAAACAAAACAGCCCCCCAAGTGTGCTCACCAGTTGCAGAGAGACAACTCTGTGTGTGTGTGTGTGTGTGTGTGTGTGTGTGTGTGTGTGTGTGTGTGTGTGTGTGTGCGTGTTGGAGGCGGGCAGTCGGGGGGGGGGGGGGGGGGGGGGGGAGCTGCTCAAGGTCAAATCGCACCTTCACACTGCGAGTGCTGCAGCGCTGCTCCGTTCAATGCAGCCTCCGAAGACTTGTGGTTACTGTGTCTATTTATGGAAACCCAAGATGAGAACTGGGTTCCGTGCAACTTTGTCAGATTCGTACTTGAAGTGCGAGAACTTTGACGGGCACTCGGAGTGGCAGTCCGTGCTACCATGCACCGCCAGTAGTTGGTTGCTTTTGGGAGTTTTACGTCCTGGCAACATCTAAGGTCATATCAGGACGGGTACCGACTTGTGACAGTGCGCACTCATGGCGACTTTATAGTGCTGCCTCACTGGGAGACCAGGCCACTGGCACCATGACCCGATATCTCATTCAGTCGCATTGTCCTGACACTGAGCCAACAAGTCCTTGTCCTATCCTAATAATGCCAATCACCTGGCTAGGTAGTGACAAGTATACACTTTTAAGTCATTGGTCTGACTTGACCAGGGTTTGAACCCATGAGTTCGAATCCCATCTATCAAAACGGGAGAGGACACACAACTCATTCGGTCATCCCACATGGTCTGCTGGTAGTTCAACGACCTGGGGTGCACGAGTGGACTAAAGTGGCCTCTGACAAAAATAACACTAGAACAACCCCTTAAATCTGAGCTCCCTTACATTAGGGAAATTCTCTGGCAGTGCTAAGCCTATGAGTGTAAGGCTGTTTGTTCTTTGTGGAAAATCGCACAAGCGGCAAAAAGGCGGTTGGTTGATTGGTTGGAGTTTTACGTCCTACCAACAGAATAGTGTGACTGAGTGGGATATTGCGTCATGATGCCTGCGGCACAGCCTCCCAGTGGGGCAACACTATAAAGTCTTCATGAGTGTGTGCACTGCCATACGTCGGCCCTGATATTACCTTAAATGTAGTTAGGACGCAAAATCCTAACAAACACAAATTAAGTTTGAAAAAAATGACATCAGTTGCTGCTGTTCAGTGATGAAGACAAGCCACGATGCTACTTACTCGTTATGGGTCGGGGTAAATAAACTATCACAAAAACTCTTATAATTTTAGGGTTTTGTTTAAACAAATTAAAAATTGATAAATAGATGGTGGTTCAGTGCTGCTGGCAGTTTCTCGCTAGGTGGCACCACATGGGCATGACCTATCACTCAATGGTGCCAAGGGCTGACCTGACCTATCAGTGCAGTCGACAACTAATCCCTGAGCAGAGGTCAGGGGAACCTCCACACGCGAGTTAATTAAAGTGGCATAGTCCGATGGTTTTGAATTTCTGTATTTTTTCTGAGATAAATATATTAGATCGATCACTCGTATCTACTTTACACTGGTTCAAAGTTACTTTTATTTTAAATGGTAAACTTTTGAGATATTTTGAGTGCAAACATGGAAAAACAGTTTTGGCAAGCCTGCCAAAACTCTGACGCCATAGACTTCTGCAGTAACGGGTTCTGTTAAATTGACTCAGTATTGCCTTCTATGCAGAAACAAATGCTTTTAAAAAATATTATTTTATTTTTCATTGACGAGGTATTTACTCTGCCCCTAACGTATAAGCTCCCGTGAGGGTGCTTGTTTTCAACGCTGGACAGCTGTGGTGCTGTCATGATCTGTTCCTTTGCCCAGGAGTTTTACCTGCATCTGCTCAGGTCAGCCTTCTGCAATTTTGGTTGCTTAATAAGTGCATCAGTATTTAAGTTAGATATGTCAAATCAAACCTAGATAATTGCTTTGGTTTTGAAAATTTGATATTTCATCGGACTATGCAGCTTTAAAGTTGCACAATCAGACGGTAAAGTTGCCATGAGTGCGCACTGTCACAAGTCGGTACCCGTCCTGATATGACCTTAGATATTGCTAGGATGTAAAACAACAACAACCCGATGGTTCTGAGTTTGTCATTTTCTGAGATAAACACATCCGGTTGAGCGTTATAATCTGCCCTACTTTAGTTTGAAGTAGTTTTGCTTTAAAATGGCTACTTGAGAGATATCTGAAGTGTAAGTGTTAGACCTCGTGGGTTTGAACCCTGGCAGAGTCAGCACATGGCACATGGCACATGCTAATACACTGGGTGCAGCTATGAAATGTGCTAGTTTCAGCTCATCTCAGCTCTTGTTTGAAACATAGAATACCAACTAAAAAATATATATAATAAATTAAGATAGTAATCTTTCATCCAGCATTGCATTTACATCAATATAATCAGCACATCTTATGCTATATGCATTTAGATTTAGACAAATCTAGGCACTCAGACTAGTGTTAGAGCCATAGCCAGAGTCAGTCTTATTTATTTTATTCATTTTTTAAATTATATCCTATGGTTAATGACATATATATAGAAACACAAAATGAATAGGGTTAACCAGAGATTGGTTATATATTTCTTTGAAACAAGTTTTTGTTGACACATTTGACATTTTAATATTTAGAACAAGAATTACTTAAGGCTAATCAATGGTGATGTAAACATCAGCCTGTAAAGTGACTGAAATTGTATGTTTCTTAGCTCAAAGTGCTTAATTATGGAGAGTTGTGCCTTAAACATATTCATTATATTATTATATTGCATCCTTCCGGTCATGTGTGAGCCAAATTGTTATGTATTTCTATTTATTTTGAATAAAATCGAAGTTTTGCCCTACGCGTATCGGCAAACTCAATGGCCGTACACCTTTGCTTTGCTCCCAACGGCGTTTTCAGCGCATGCGCAGTCGGAACTGTGATGTAGTCTATCGAACTCCCGATCCTCCGCACAGGAGTTCTGCGCTCTACTAATTCGGCCACCACGCCCGGTTTCGTGTGGAGGCACTGACTGCCGCCCCACGTCAATAGAGATTGACAAGGGAGGTGCACACTCTAATTCTGAAGGTACATCATGTCACTACGCCCCTGAACCGGGGGCCTCCGCAGCTGTAGACAGACCTCAACTACCGAAATCAGGTTCAGGTGGCCTTGGGGGCCTGTAGACATGACCTGTTGACCTGGTGATGAGTTGCTCCATCCATCGGGCCAACACTCTCGTACGTTTCCCCCAGTCCCAAATGGGAACCCGTCCGAACCGTCTCAACTCACAGGGCGCGGTGGCATGCCTCCCAGTCGAGTCAAACCAATGACTTATAGCAAATTATTCTTTTCGCTTCTAGCCTGCTGCTCGGCATTATTAGGATAGGGCAAGGACTGGTTGGCTCAGTGTCAGGATGTGACTGATTGGGATATCAGGTCATGGTGCTGGTCATGGTGCAGCACTATAAAGTCGCCATGAGTGTGCACAGTCGCAAGTCAGTACCCGTCCTGATTTGACCTTAGATGTTGCCAGGACGTAAAATAACGAACCAACCAACCAAAGATCTGGTTCAATTAACACTTTTTGCATTATTTTTTCGAATCCTACCAAATTTCCCACCGATAACATTACCTCGTCCATATTCATATTCCATTTACTTTAAATAATCATTGGGGCACGTGGCTGAATCAGTTAGATCGCAGGCTTCCCGTGCGGAAGGTCGAGCATTCGAATTCAAGCCGAGTCAAACCAATGACTTACAAAACTGATGCTTGTCACCACCTATACTAGTAATGGTATTATAGGGCAAGGACTGGATAAGCTCAGTATTCGGATACTGTCACTGAGTGGGAAGTGAGATTTTTTTTCTTTTCTTTTTTCTTGGAAGATTTTTTACTGCCTATCATGGATAAGTCTGAATAGACTTGTTTTCACCATTAGACAGTTTGTCGATAGAAAGCCCGAGCCTACACTTTTACCGACCCAAGGGATTTTTAACCTCCCACACCACATAGACATGGTATGAGAGCAACCGGCCTTTGATGACGCTGTAAGTTATACACAGTGGTGGAAATCCAAATTGGCAGAGGTGGGGGGCATGGGGAATCGAACCAATGACCTTCAGATTAGGAGTCTGACCTAGAAAAAGTCAGACACTCTAACCACTCTGCCACAGAGAACACCACGAATGGTCACCTGGCATCCCAGCGGGGCAGCACTCTAAAGTGCGTGCTGTCACAAGTCAGTGCCTGTTTTGATATCACCTTAGATATTGCCACGGCGTAAAACCCCAACAAACACAAACTAAATTATAGTTTCCATTTTTTCCACTTGACTGTTTAAAAAAAATCCGTTTTATTTTTGGGGTTAACAGTGGGGGCAGCATTTTTATTCTTCAGAACATTTTTTCTTATTTATTGGAATAAGGATTCATATTTGTTTACATGCAGATTATACAACATGATTGTGACGAATAGAACATTCAGTGGGGTGAGGTACAGTGGGATGGTGTGTATATTATATATAATTGCGCTATTAACCTGCATCATAATAATTATCTTAGTCAAAACCCGTCCTGATATGACCTTAGATGTTGCTAGGACGTAAAACAACAACAAACAAACAATGTTAGTCAAAAATAGGCCACATGGGGCCGACAGCTAGGATATGTCACTACAGTCAATGTCACGTCCTTTCACGTGTTGTCACTGGGGGCATATTTGATTAATCAACTCAGATCACCCGAGGCACTTTTTGGCGCATGCGCACATTCTACAGACTCGGGTCGATTAATTGAATACGCTTCCCAGGTTGGAAAAAATAGTGGCTTAATCCAAAACTTTAAAAAAACAAACTTTTTGTTTGTTTTTAAATAACTGATATAACTACAGCAAAATAGGATTTAGAGTATTTTATGATTGCATAGTTTAGTTATATTTCCATTTCATTAATCAGGGTTATTAAAAAAACCCATGTAGACTGGTACTGGTAGCTGTTCATCCTACAGGATGGTACCAGTGCAAATGTGACATCATCGTTCCTAGCCACCCCCAGCCAAGACATGGGTAACTGGGGTCGGGGCTTTTTGCCACTTCGCATGTTTTTCTCAACTCCACTCGCGGTGTTCGATTTGAAATTCTAGTGACTCGAGTCATCCGGGTAGTGTTAATCGAATACGGCCTATTTGGTCAGCTGGGTAGGTTGTGGGCAGGAATCTCGTGGTTTTCCACACTGCTGATACATGTGCGCCTTCTGGTGTTTCCACAAGCACCTGGGTGGGCTGTCAACCCCTTGTGGCCCTTTTCTTACCAAAATAATCATTATTCTGCTGTATGTTAATAGCAGAATTATGTATTATGATAGTAAGCAGGTCATGCAGTTACCCAACCAGTATTTTTTTTTTTTTTGGGGGGGGGGGGGGTCCATTAGTTGTTTAAGCAGGGGAAATTTCAGTCATAGACGACTGGTCTTCCTCATTCCACTGCTGGTCGATAGAAAGCCCGAGCCTACACTTTTACCGACCCAAGGGATTTTTAACCTCCCACACCACATAGACATGGTATGAGAGCAACCGGCCTTTGATGACGCTGTAAGTTATACACAGCGGTGGAAATCCAAATTGGCAGAGCTGGGGGCACGGGGAATCGAACCGCCGACCCTCAGATTAGGAGTCTGACCTAGAAAAAAGTCAGACACTCTAACCACTCCCCCACAGAGTATTCGGTTTCATTATCTGACACTTTTCCCTAGAGACCATATAAGACATAGATCCTTTAGATGTTTCCCCTTTTTTCTTTCCCCTTTTTTCTTTCCCCTTTTTTCTTTCCCCTTTTTTCTTTTCCCCTTTTTTCTTTCCCCCTTTTTTCTCTCCCCGCCTTCTCTAGGGTGACTTGCAGGTTGAAACCTATTTGGGTTGTATGTATTATTCACCCTGTGGGACCCTATCATCCTGTCTCTTTTACGGTCTCTGCAATATCTATTTGCATGGTCTTCCGCTTCAGTCTTCTTGTGTTTCCTGGTTCCCCCAGATTGCAGTTCCTGGGTCGATGTGGGGAGCGGGATGTAGCTCAGGCAGGAGAGTGTTCACCTGTGAAAGTGTGGGTCATCTGATCAATCGTGCTCAGTGGACACGTTTGCAGTTATGGGCTATTTTCCGTTCCAACCAGTGGTCCACAACTGGTTCATCATGTGGTATGTGCTGTCCTGTCTATGGGAAAGTGCATATAAAAGACCCCCTTGCTGCTTATCGGAAAGATCAAGTAGCCAATATGGTGGCAGCAGGTTTCCTCCAAAGAAATATGTCAGAATGGCCACACGTTTGACGTCCAATAGCCGCTCTAGAGGCGTTGTTAAATATAACAAACTTTCCATTTTTTCTGGGTCGACATGGACACTGACTTGTCCCTGTGAACACTATTAACTGCAGGAATTGTAGCATCAGAGCTTGTAGCAGTCCACCCTGTCTCTAGATGTGTTGCTCTTGTGAAAGTGAATTTACAAATGAAATGGATCAGACGGGATGTTCGGTTCAGTGTCAGGATAATGTGACTGATTGGGATATCAGGTCATGGTGCTGGCGGCCTGGTCTCCCGGTGGGGCAGCACTATAAATTCATCATGAATGCACACTGTCACAAGTCGGTACCCGTCCTGATATGACCTTAGATGTTGCTAGGACATAAAACAACAAACAAACCGTCCTGTTTACCTTAGAAGTTGCCAGGATGTAAAACTCCAACAACCAACCAACGAATGAAATGATATCGACTATAGCAACACCTCATAGCAGTAGGTCCTCATGGCATGCTTCCCATCATAATTAGGTGAGTGAGTATTTAGATGGATGCTTGGGTATTCATCCGTGAAAGCACCCCTTTGCTTTTAGCTTGATCGGTTACGGGGCTGGCACCCTTATGTGTGCAGCCAGATGCATATCTTATTCAAGATCTAAGTTCTTTCAGTCTGGTCTCTTCTGGCTGCCAACTGTTTGGAACATGCACAATAGCTGGTGGAATCCCAGTCAGTTACTCTCACAGCATGGTCTCCAGCACATGGCTGCTAAACTCACCAGGAAGACTGAGAAGACTGTGAGAAGGCTGTGAGAAGACTGTGAGAAGGCTGTGAGAAGGCTGTGAGAAGACTGTGAAGATTGAGAAGGCTGTGAGAAGGCTGTCAGAAGGCTGTCAGAAGACTCAGAAGGCTGGCTTATGGAAACGCCTGCATGATTTTGCAATCTAATATAGCCAACTAACTATATGGCATTATTAGGATAGGGCAAGGACTGGTTGGCTCAGTGTCAGGATAATGTCACTGATTGGGATATCAGGTCATCGGCTGGTGGCCTAGTATTTCAGTGGGACAGCACTATAAAGTTGCGATGAGTGTGCACTGTCACAAGTCGGTACCCGTCCTGATATGACCTTAGATGTTGCTAGGACATAAACAACAACAAACAAACAAATGAATAGACCGTTAGTCAAATCGAGAGCTTTCTGTGGCTGCAATCTTGTTTTTTTTCCAGGCATTTTCTATCAGTTCCCAACTCTATATGCCAATATAGATAGGCCCATAACCACTGCTCACGAAACAAGGACTTCCTACCAGAACCAAAACAGGTTTTGTTGGGATTTAGACAAGGTTACATTTTACCTAGTGGAAATTCATTGCCCTATAACTCCCTTTAATTATGCCATTGTATGTATCTCTGCTGTCTCGATTAAAGCTGCATAGTCCGATGAAATATCAAATTTTCAAAACCAAGCCAATCATCTAGATTTGATTTCACATATCTAACTTAGATACTGATGCACTTATTAAGCACTTGTTTCTGCGTAGAAGGCAATACTGAGTCAATTTAACAGAACCTGTTACTGCAGAAGTCTATGGTGTCAGAGTTTTGGCAAGCTTGCCAAAACTAATTTTCCATGATTGCACTCAAAATATCTCAAAAGTTTACCATTTAAAATAAAAGTAACTTTGAACTAATGTAAAGTAGATACTAGTGATTGATCTAATATATTATTCTCAGAAAAATTAAGAAATTCAAAACCATCGGACTATGCACCTTTAATCTCCATATAACATCTTCTACGCGTCCTATTGTGTATTTCTCAAGCTCCCTTGGTATCTTGATTTGTTTGCAGGTTATATATTATTATATCATTGGAATCTATATTATATATATATAGGAAATGTAATTACGAATCCGAATCTATATTATATATAGGAAATGTAATTACGAATCCGAATCTTTAATTCAAAACAATTATAGCATACACTAGCATTCGAAATATTGTAGTGTTAGTGCTATATTTGTCCCACAAGGCGTACTTTCATGTACAATTGCAAGGGGAAATTACCTAACTTTTCGGATGTGCACTTTGTAAATCTGGCAATGCATTATTACAATATATCATGAATACGTCACCATTGCATACTCACTAGAGAAATATGATTTATACTTATCTAGTAAAACCTCTAATTTGACAGACCATGGGTCCCACTTTAAATGGTCCAATTAAAGAGGTGGTCGGTTTAGGAACCTTTTTTTTCTTCTTAGAAAATCAGTACAATGGTATTATATGGGTAATCGTTTGGGACCCAGATATAGTCATTGATATAGGGGAGTGGTCGATCTGTGGAGGTGGTCAGTTAGAGAGGTTTTACTGTAGTTTCAAATATAGATTCCGGAATAAAAGCCATTGAATTGGATAGTGTGTGTTAGGATAGCCGGGGGCGTGAGGGACTATACAATCAGTCCGCAATCTCTTTATTTTCTGAATGTCTAATTTCACTGTGGAAGTGGCGACACGCGATGACATTTCCTTCTAAAAGTACTACCAAGCAGTGTGTTAGCCTTCAGTCAACATGATGGATTTACCAGAACAAAGAAAAGACTGCCTTTACCGGAAACAGTCTATTGCGGACTGAAGCTGGTTCTTCCTCCGTGTACACAGACCCAGCGTGAAAGGTTGTGGCACCGCCAACAAATACTCGCCCCAACTCACCCATCCTCCCCGAGCAGCCGACAATGCGGTGCCGCGTTATCGAACTGCTGAGGATGCACAGTGCTGCCGCCACTCGGGCTGCGGCAGAACCGGCGCCCTCTGCACCAGCAGAACAGCCGAGCGCCGTCTTCCGCACACTGCTCGCCGCATCCGCGACCATCCCCCGCCCACACACACCGGCAGCCGGGAGGGGAGCCGTTGCAGTGTCTGCCAGCGTCGTGCTGCTGCTGCTGCTGCTTGTTGCAGGCTCTGACCATCACACCCAGTCGGTGTAGAAGACTGAAGCAGGTGGTAGGAGCTGGAGGGAGCACCTATCGTGTGAGCGGACTAAATTACACCCTAGTTCGTGCACACAACCGCCGCCATGCCGAAAGAGGTAAGCGAGAGCACAATGCAGCCACCTACATGACCAGATCGCCGGGCCAGTCCTTCGGACGGCGGCCGTGGTGTTTTTGTGTGCGTTGTTTTTTTGTGCGGGAGCCAATCGAGCAGGGACGGCGAGCCTGACAGCCGCAGTCGGGCAGAGGTGACCCACATAGCGGTCAAGGGCACGGCCAGCGGACGAGCTCCTCCCCGCCTCCTGCAGCTCCCTCCGCCGTCACCAGCCCCGTCCTGTTGGACTGCCCCGTTAGGCTGCCCCACACAAGGTTACACCGCCCTCTCCGCTCATCACCCAACATCCAATTATGTGACACCCTCCACTCGCCTGTTCCAACCCCACTAACTGACTAAGCCCCCTCCCCTGCCCCGGCGCCCACCGACCACCGACCCGGCGTCTTGTTTACCAGTGGAGTGACTACAGTGAGTGGGTGCTGAGGGTTCTAAAATAGACAAGGGCTGCGGCGGGGTGTGACGCCCCGCTTATTGCTAAACTTAGTTGGCAAACCCTTTCCCCCCAAGTCCACAGTGGCACATTTGCTTGCATTCACCTTCTAGGCCTCTTATCCTAATGTCTAGTTATGAATAATAGATCAATGTCAGGGTCATTCAAAGCATTAAGTGGAATTGCGACATGGATATTATGTGATGCTATTTTATATGTATTTGTATCTGTAAATACATATATAAGTTAAATTATGAAAAGAAATCGATAAAAGAAAAACGCCGGTTTTTGTCACATTAATTAGGTTTTTTTTGCATTATATTATACTTAGGATCGGAAAGCATGTATCATTATGTCTTGGAAATATTCAAACATTTAAAAAATGGAGAGGGCTCGTAAGATCTTCCATTTGTCATGAATCGAACAGGACAATAATGGTTAATATTTTAATGATTAATTTAAAGTTAAACACAGAACAAGAAATGCCAGAATTACGAGTACAAAGGCTAATTTAAGTACACGGGTTGTCTACGATTGTGTATATTTTCTGGGTCTATAGTAAGTCTGCAGCTCACATGCCCTTCAGATTCAACCAATTGTAGCTAGTCGCCCAGGGTTGTGCAAGGTGGGTGGTGAGGTAATGGGTGCAAGATGGCACCCTGTACTGACATTCCGAAATAGCATGCCTGTACTGACATTCCGAAGTAGCATGCCTGTACTGACATTCCGAAGTAGCATGCCTGTACTGACATTCCGAAGTAGCATGCCTGTACTGACATTCCGAAGTAGCATGCTGGTGACCTGTCTCCGTCTGGTAGTTATTCATTCCGGTGTCCGCCATGTGTACAAATCTACTTCAACAAAGACACTTCTGCTGCTGGGTATAAATAAAGATGGAGTGAGATCGCTTGGGGTGTGAGGTCGGGGTTGGGGTGTGAGGTCGCGCTTGTGGTGTGAGGTCGGGGTTGGGGTGTGAGGTCGCGGTTGGGGTGAGGTCGCGGCTGGGGTGTGAGGTCGCGGTTGGGGTGTGAGGTCGCGGTTGGGGTGAGAGATCACAGTGGCCGGTAATTGGACATCAGTGCTATTGTTTGGGGAGCAGCAGGCCCATTTTTAAGTAGACTGGTTCGCCATCTGTAATGGAACAGACAGGTTTAAATTCCCCAATGACCTTCACCTCTTCGGATGTCAAGCACTATGATACACAATCATTATTAAGCTGTCTTGCTGTCGGTCGCAATGCGACAAAGACTGCTTTTATTTCATAACCACCGCTATTTCGTGCGGTTGCACATTTCATTAAAGCTGCCTGCAAAGTTTTGAAGTGCAGCTGGCTTTTGCAAGTTACTAGCAGCATTATTAAGCTAATGTGATATATTTAATAAAGGAAATTGTATTCATGCTATTTATTCACACACAACAGCTTATAGTTCTGGGAGAAGTGCACATTTGAAGATCTCCTTAAGCAATATTCAAAAGTATATTGCATTTTTTCCAGGTGTCAAATTTGTTGATACTAATCAGTCCAAGCTGGTCGGGATAATCGGCTTTAATAGTAGTTGTAAAAGAGGCTCGAGTCCGATTAATTCCCAGGTTGTCACCAGGTAATCGCTCTTGCATGAAACGTCATGCATCATTGCTCCCTCGTTCAAATCAATTAAATGTCGGCTGCTGTGAGGATGCCTTGTCTATTTAAAGCGGCTGTCACACCTCGCTGGATTGAGCAACAGACAGAATTGTCTAGTCCGGTGGTGATAATTATCAAAATGTATTAAAATGTTGCGCTGTTGGGTCAATGGCAGCTGGATGAATCGACATGAAACGGACAAGAACGGATAGCCAACGGACGAAGCATACTCAAACGTGGACAAGGACCGTAGACGTCAATCTGGTGGCATCCGTTCCTAGTTTTGTGCATGTTCAAAATTGTACGGACACAAACCGGACTATCAACAGACTTTGTGCGGTTTCTTTCTGTTTCCCCCAATCCGGTGAAGTGTGACAGCCACTTTATTTCTCTTTATTTCACAATGTAATTTGACAAAGGGATGGTCGAATGAGTTGAGCGTCATCTCCCTTTTGGTAGGTCATGGGATTCGAACCCATGGATTCGAATACTGGTCGAGTCAAACCAGTGACTTAAAAATTGATACTTGTCACTTCCCAGCCAGAAGCTCAGCATTATTAGGTTAGGACAAGGAGCAGTGGAATGAGGAAGACCAATCATCCGTGATCGAAATTTCCCCCGCTTAATCAACTAATGTACCAATAAAAAAAGCTCACTGAAGCTAGTGATGACGTTTCATATATGTACACATTAAACACTTGTACTGACGAGATGTCAGAGATGCTGCAAGACATGATGCTGCACTGGAGCGGGACGTAGCTCAGGCGGTAGAGTGTCCACCTGTGAAGATGTCAGTCATCCTATCAATCCTGCTCAGTGGACCCCCTTTTCAGATTGGGCTATTTTCCGTTCCAACCAGTGGTTCACAACTGGTTAATCAACGGTTGTGGTATGTCATGTCCTATTTGTGGGAACGTGTATATAAAAGACCCCTTGCTGCTTATCGGAAAGAGTACCCTATGTATGGGCAGCAGGTTTCCTCCAAAGAAATGTCAGAATGACCATGTAAGCCGATGATAAAAATCAATGTGCTTGAGAGGCCTCATTAAATAAAACAAACTTTCCTTTTTGCTGCTATACTGCAGCGATGTGCATTTCGGTCTCAAACTGTCAAAGCGTGGTTTGGTGACTTCAGGTGTGGAAAGACTTGGGTTCTCCATGTCAGGACAGGTGCATTGCAGAAAACAAAAAGAAGCCGCTGTCAATAGTTTGTCTGTAGCCAAATTATCGGTGTCTATCTAACACAGAGGTCGCAGAATATTTCCCCAATCTTTCAGTATCTTGCCGTGTTTGGTTTATTTTTAAGCAAAAGAATAGTGTGATGGAAAAAATGTTAAAGGGGGGAAAAGGAGAGGAAATGGGGGGGGGGGGGAGAAAAATGGCAACATTTTGTACAATAGAAATTACCCTGGGCTGGAACGTGAAAGCCCCGAAGCGTGGCGGGGTGACGTTGAGTAATAGCTCGCTCCTCGGCTCGGTTATTTCTCCATCTGGCCAACCCAAGGTCATGTTGGGGTATTGATCGTCGAGGCGAACCAATTCATCGCAGCTCAATGCCGGGCGATGCAGATTCACTTGGCAGGGCCCAGAGTGTGGCCGAGTCGTGACGTGGTGCCACTCAGCCTCTTGAATGTCGCCCTTGGAGATCACAACTGAAACGGTGTATAACCAGAATGTCAAGTACTCCGTATAAATACAGTCAGCCCGTCAACTGGAGCTACTCCTGACTCATGATGCAGGACTCATGAGTCTTGGCTCTGGCTCCTCCCGGCTCCAGCTCCTTCTGACTCCTCCTGCCTCCTCCTCCTTTCTCCTCCTTTCTCCTCCTTTCTCCTTCTGCCTCCTTCTGACTCCTCCTGACTCCTCCTGACTCTTTCCGACTCCTCCTGACTCTTTCCGACTCCTCCTGCCTCTTTCCGACTCCTCCTGCCTCTTTCCGACTCCTCCTGCCTCTTTCCGACTCCTGCCTCTTTCCGACTCCTCCTACCTCTTTCCGACTCCTCCTACCTCTTTCCGACTCCTCCTGCCTCTTTCCGACTCCTCCTGCCTCCTTCTAGCTCCTGCCGGCAACCAGGACATAGCCAGGCTAAACCATCCAACAGTACACCCCCCCCCCCCCCCCCCCCCCCCCCCCCAGATTCAGCATTTCAAGGCCCACTTTATTTTTGGCACATATTTGCGAACATGCCTAGAGTTCTCCACCACCTGCTCCCGGCCCTCCTCTCTCCCCTCTGCTCCCGGCCCTCCTCTCTCCCCCCTCTGCTCCCGGCCCTCCTCTCTCCCCTCTGCTCCCGGCCCTCCTCTCTCCCCTCTGCTCCCGGCCCTCCTCTCTCCCCGCTGCTCCCGGCCCTCCTCTACCCCAGCTCCCGCCCTCATCTCTCCCGTCCTGGCTCCCGGCCCCCTCTCACCCTCTGCTTCTCGACCCTCCCTCTTCCCCCTCTGCTCCTGGCCCTCCTCTATCCCCCTGTGCTCCCCCCCGGCCCTCCTCTCTCCCTCCTGCTCCCGGCTCTCCTCTCTCCCTCTGCTCCCAGCCTCCTCTCTCCCCGTCTGCTCCCGGCCCCTCCCTCTCTCCCCCTCTGCTCCCGGCCCTCCTCTCTCCCCCTCTGCTCCCGGCCCCTCCTCTCTCCCCCTCTGCTCCCGGCCCTCCTCTCTTCCCCTCTGCTCCCGGCCCTCCTCTCTCCCCTCTGCTCCCGGCCCTCCTCTCTCCCCTCTGCTCCCGGCCCTCCTCCTCTCCCCTCTGCTCCCGCCCTCCTCTCTCCCCTCTGCTTCCCGGCCCCTCCTCTCTCCCCACTGCTTCCGGCCCTCTCTCCGCCCTCTGCTCCGGCTCCCCTCGGCACTCCCGGCCCTCCTCTCTCCCCTCTGCTCCCTCCCCTCCTCTCTCCCCTCTGCTCCCGGCCCTGCTCTCTCCCCTCTGCTCCCGGCCCTGCTCTCTTCCCTCTGCTCCCGGCCCTCCTCTCTTCCCTCTGCTCCCGGCTCTGCTCCCTCCCCGCCTCTCTCCCCTCTGCTCCCGCCCTGCTCTCTCCCCTCTGCTCCCGCCCCTCTCTCTCTCCCCTCTGCTCCCTCCCCGCCTCTCTCCCCCTCTCCTCCCGGCCCTGCTCTCTCCCCTCTGCTCCCTCCCTGCCTCTCTCCCCTCTGCTCCCGGCCCTGCTCTCTCCCCTCTGCTTCCGGCCCTCCTCTCTCCCCTCTGCTCCCGGCCCTGCTCTGTTCCCTCTGCTCCTCCGGCCCTCCTCTCTTTCCCTCTGTCCCTCCCCCGCCTCTCTCACTTCCCCTCTGCTCCCGGCCTGCTCTCTCTCCCCACTCTGCTTCCTCGGCCCTGGCTCTCTTCCCTCTCTCCCGCACTGCTCTCTCCTCAGCTCCCGGCCCTCCTCTCTTTCCTCTGCTCCCCTTTTTCCCCACTCCCTTTTCTTTCCTCTGCTCCCGGTCCCGCCCATCCTCTGGCTTCCCGCCCTCCTCTCTTCCTCTGCTCCCGGCCCTCCTCTCTTCCCTCTGCTCCCGGCCCTCCTCTCTTCCCTCAGCACCCACCCCTCCTCTCTTCCCTCGCCTCCTGGCCTCCCTCCCCTCTGCTCCTGGCCCTCCTCTCTCCCCTCTGCTCCCGGCCCTCTCCTCTCCTCCCCCTCTGCTCCCGGCCCCTCCTCTCTCACCTCTGCTCCCCGGCCCTCCCTCTCTTCTTCCCTCTGCTCCCGGCCCTCCTCTCTTCCCTCTGCTCCCGGCCCTCCTCTCTTCCCTCTGCTCCCGGCCCTCTGCTCCTGGCCCTCCTCTCCCTTCTGCTCCCGGCCCTCCTCTCTTCCCTCTGCTCCTCCCCCTCACAATCCAGCCCCGTTCCTCTCTCGCACCTAATTCCAACTCTTCCTGTCCTCTATTAATCCCACTTCTCGATTTGAATCCGCCCCATAAACATATGATGGGCGCTGGTTACGGTGTTTAAGGTAGTGCCCCCATTGATATGTTGCTGGTCATGGTGTTTCCGGTAGTCCCCCATTGATACTTTGCTGGTTATGGTGTTTATGGTAGTCCCCCATTGATACATTGCTGGTTTTGGTGTTTATGGTAGTCCCCCATTGATATGTTGCTTGTTATAGTGTTTACGGTAGTCCCCCATTGATATGTTGCTGGTTATGGTGTTTACGGTAGTGCCCCATTGATATGTTGCTGGTTATGGTGTTTACGGTAGTCCCCCATTGATACTTTGCTGAGCAGCCCCGGCATTGACGGCCGATCGATACACCCAGCACCAGGTACTCGGCTCCTTGCTGGAGCATGCTGAGCAGCATGCCCTTAGCACGTGGCATCGTGTCGAGTCAGCAGTTGTTACTGAATGAGGTCAGTAGCGATTACCTGCCTTACCTGAGGCTGAAGGCTGAATGAAGGCCTCAGTGTTTACTACATGTTGAATAGGCGGCCTCCTAACCACCCACTGTCCTTTGCTCCTTTTTTCAGTTCATCCACTGATGGTTATTTTAAACACAGTGCAAGACTCCACAGTTGAGCTGTTCATGGTTTTTGATATGAAAGTGAATTATCAGGGTCAGGACGAGACAGATTAGGGTCGGGGTAAGTTAGTCGAGTCAGTAGGGTGCCTATTTCCTATGAGGAAGGTCGTCGGTTCAATTTCCAGCCGAGTCAACCCAAATACAATTCATTTTATATATGTCACTGCTTTATCTGACACTGACATTGCTGGGATATGGCACATACTGGTAGAGTCAGACTCAGAATCAGGATGTGGCTGAGTGGATATTGGATTATAGTAGCTATACTACTTAAGCCGTGTTCACACGGGAAAAGTTTAAAGCGATTTAGACAAGGCGAATCATATGAATCGATTTAGTTTGAAAATGTTTCGCGTTCACACGGGCAGTGCTTTGAGTCGGTTTAAGGCGGAAGTGGATATCTGCGCATGAGCAAGTCCAGACTAACCAGCGCCAGTTTCGGTTAGTCAACGTCGGCATGAGAGAGTGGGTTCGACCTAGATCTGTTTTGACTGAATCGTATCGTTTTGGAACGGTCAAAACTTCTGCTGGGCAGTGAAACCCTAAAAATAAATGATGAACAAAATATCTGTGCACAGCTAGCAGTTTCATAGAGCAAATTTACCGGAAAGTCAACACACTCAGGTCTCGACTGTCACGTCCTTAATCCGCCTCAAGTAAGTTGGTTGCGTTCACACGGGCAAAATAAATCGGTTCACAGAAATTGACTCACGTAAACTACCTCGACAGGTGGTTTACAGTATCTGGATCACAGGAATCGATTCAGCCCTAATTCGACTCACGCGCCCGTTCACACGCGAAATGTAACCCGAACTAGGCAAGTCGATTTCTACGAATCGATTTACATTGCCGTGTGAACACAGCTTTATAGACGTTATAGTGCTGGAGACATTATCCCAGTGGAACAACACTGACACAACTGCACACTGCCACAAGTCTGTGCAGAACTTCAGTTGTTGCTAGGATGTTAACCTCCAACATCCAACCAATCACTTACATTTATTCAATACAGTATACCCCCGTTAAACCAAGCTCGGCTAATCCAAACTTTTTTCGGCGGCCTGGCAAAATACTACCATTTATCATGGTTCCGGCAGTTTTTCTACATTAACTACAAAACCAACAAGGTTAGTTAGTATCTTACAAACTGGATACGTTGGTTTAGTTCATGTTTGCATTCACGTACAAAGTTTTTGAAACTTTTCCATAAGTTATTACTCTTTTACAGTTTAATTACGATCGTATTGTTATGGATCGTTAGAACAATGCATCCATTGTTTGGTTACCTATAAGCCGCCCATTGCCGAACAGAGAGATGTTTGGCAGGAGCCATTTACATTGCTAGGATTTAATTCCTGAGTTTCTTTAAGATTCACCAATTAAGTATTTCGATAAGGCGTACCTCCGGGTTCTATAGTATTTTCTTCGACTTGTTGTCGAAGAAAGCCACAGGTGGGAGAAGTTTATAGGACAGAGAATGTGGGAGGGAATGCTACACTGGTCCCTACCCCTCGTTTGGATCGGTTGGTTTCCCATACCATCATCCTACGACTGTGTATTAACCACATGCTTGTGTTAAAACCAGTTTAAATACGGCTTTAACGTCATAATACACACCTAGTATAATTATACTCTAATTATCTGTGTGATATTCAGCCTGAATAATGCCTAGACCAGGCGGGATGGCCGAATGAGTTAGAGCGTCCTTCTCCCGTGCTGGTATATCGTGGGTTCGAATCCTGGTCGAGTAAAACCAATGACTTAAAAATTGATACTTGTCGCTTCCGAGCCAGATGCTCGGCATTATTAGGACAGGGCAAGGACTGGTGTGTTCAGTGTCAGGATAATGTGCCTGAGTGGGATACCAGGTCATGGTGCTGGTGGCCTGGTTTCCCAGTGGGACAGCACTATAAAGTTGCCATGAGTGCACACTGTCACAAGTTGGTACCCATCCTGATATCACCTTAGATTTTGCTAGGACATAAAACAACAAACAAACTATACTTATAGGAAGAGTTGACTAAATATACCCCGACTGTAACTTGGTTAGCAGATGGCTGCGTCTCGTACCCTCCTCCGTCTGTGGGAGGCGCGTGGTTGATTGACCTGACCTCACCCTGACCCAGTTCTGTCACGTGGGTGGCTGTCATGACCCCCGACTATAATTGGATGACGCCATCTAGGCGCATAATGACTAATAAGTGGGTCTATAGTTGGAAGCAGTGTGCGGGTTTCTAGACTACTCACATGGTTGGACGTTAAGGCCGAATCTGTAGGAGCTACTGTACAGGAGATCGTGGATTCGAACCCTGGCCGAGTCAAATCAATGAACTACAAAATTGATTCTTGTCAATACCTAGCCTAGCGCTCGGCGTTAATAGAATGGGGCAAGGACTGGTTTGCTCAGTATCAGGATAATGTGACTGAGTGGGATATCAGGCAGACCGGTATTCCAATGGCACAGCACTATGAAGTTGCCATGAGTGCGCAAGTCGGTGCTATGACCTTATATGTTTTTCAGGACGTAAACCCCCCACCAATCACAACCTGTGAGGTACTATATCTTAGATACATTAGGTAGGCTTGAACTTTAATTAAGTATTCTCTATTGGCTCGAGTGTTTTATTATTTACCGGGGAAGGTTTGTGGTTTTATAATTAGCATGCTAGCCTGGCCTTTGTTTCCACACTATTTTATAAGTAGTATCAAAGACAATGTACGATTTTTTAAATTATTGTTATTTTTTATTGAGGCTGTATTTATACTGTCCATAGCATATAAGCCCGGGTATTCAGGCTTGGTTTCAATGCTGGCCAGTTGTAGTGTTGGTGTTATCTTACCACACAGTAGCTGCTGATAAGGTATTTGATTGCCTGCATTTAAGTAGCAAATAGATAATTGGTTGGTATGGTTCATAGGCTATGTTAGTTTATTTTTATTTTTTTATCATATATGTAGTTTATTTTGTTCTACTCTTATTGCTAGACTAGCATACTCCTATTTACATATCATAGGCTTGTACATAGCTGTGTGGTGTGTTATCTGGCTACTTTTGGCAGGGTTACCTTCCATTGGGTGTCCCGCTGGTGGGCCATGATATATCACATGCCCCTTTGGAGTGCAGCTTAGTGGGGGTTTCCTAGCCGATAAGATGTCGCTCAGCGCTCTCATATAGGAAACTCTGAATTAATCATGCAGTGCTGCCACCCAATGGCAAGCAATGTGCCTTGTCTTTGATGAGATGTACTAGTAGTTTTATTACTTAGACATAACACATTTTATTTACGTATGGCACACATTAAAGTGCTTATAAAAGTTATAGTATATTTGAACTTTACTATTCTATATTGTTTTTATTAATAATATTATGACATAATATACTATAATTGCCTTACATTATCTTTGGTGGTACATCAGTCAGGGTGGGCTAGGGGACCTGCCCCCTTGTTTTAATGGTACGGCAGTGAGGCTGGGCTAGGGGACCAGGCCAATTACCTCGTTTGCTGTATTTCATGGGAAAGCGCTGAGAGGCGCATCTTATCGTACATTGACTTTGGTAGTATCTAATCGACTTGATGATACTTCAAGCAGTAGTGTGACAGGGGCATTAGCTACCAAAGTTTGTTGTTATCTTACTGCTTTTATATAGCCAAAATGCAACAATGTCGCCATAATATATATGGACAACATGACAGTGGTTTCCATGGTGTATGTGAACAAGACGATAGACTCGCTTTGCGGGTAGATCTAGGGTACAATTGTCATTGCCATGACAACCTTTATATTATGCTCGGCCCGTGCGCCCTGTGCAAATTGCTCGTTCTTTTTAGCCACAAAAATAACTATAATCGTCACGGTTGTTTTCAGTATCTTTGTCTTTTTTACTTTAGTTTGGAAAACTTCCATTATAAATACGTATTTAAAGAGAGAAAAAATTGTATGGAAACCTGCCAAATTAATTTTGGTGTGCACACCAAAATGTTGAGTATTACAACCTTCAGCAGGAATAGGTTCAATTAAATTTGGCTTAGTATTCCCCATGCAAAAATAAGTTTGATAAGTGCACCAGTATCTATTTTGTATCTGGCCTAGTTATTTCCGTTTAGAAAATTTGATACTTTCCTGGGATTATGCAGATAATGAGGGGTAATCATGATTTTCTACGTCCTTCTCGTCCCTGAACTCCCATATGGGGGCTGTTTCCGAATGAACTATCATAGGTATTTGTAATTTTAGTGTACGTGTACTTACAATTAAATAGTAATATATTGCACATTTTTTGTATGTAAGCATTTGGTTGGAAGTACATACTGTCATGCACATCCTACTATGTGGCAGCCCTGAATGCGCCTGTTGGGAGTGGTCCTGAATGTGCCTGTTGGGAGCGGTCCCGAATGTGCCTGTTGGGAGCGGTCCTGAATGCGCCTGTTGGGAGCGGTGCTGAATGTGCCTGTTGGGAGCGGTGCTGAATGTGCCTGTTGGGAGTGGTCCTGAATGCACCTGTTGGGAGTGGTCCCGAACGTGCCTGTTGGGAGTGGTCCTGAATGCACCTGTTGGGAGTGGTTCTGAATGCACCTGTTGGGAGTGGTCCTGAATTTGCATGTTGGGAGTGGTCCCAAACGTGCCTGTTGGGAGTGGTCCTGAATGTGCCTGTTGGGAGTGGTCCTGAATGTGCCTGTTGGGAGTGGTCCTGAATATGCCTGTTGGGAGTGGTCCTGAATGTGCATGTTGGGAGCGGTGCTGAATGTGCCTGTTGGGAGTGGTCCTGAATGCACCTGTTGGGAGTGGTCCCGAACGTGCCTGTTGGGAGTGGTCCTGAATGCACCTGTTGGGAGTGGTTCTGAATGCACCTGTTGGGAGTGGTTCTGAATGCACCTGTTGGGAGTGGTTCTGAATGCACCTGTTGGGAGTGGTCCTGAATTTGCATGTTGGGAGTGGTCCCAAACGTGCCTGTTGGGAGTGGTGTTCTCTGTGGCGGAGTGGTTAGAGTGTCTGACTTTTTTCTAGGTCGGACTCCTAATCTGAAGGTCAGTGGTTCGATTCCCTGTGCCCCCACCTCTGCCAATTTGGATTTCCACCGCTGTGTATAACTTACAGCGTCATCAAAGGCCAGTTGCTCTCATACCATGTCTATGTGGTGTGGGAGGTTAAAAATCCCTTGGGTCGGTAAAAGTGTAGGCTCGAGCTTTCTATCGACAAACTGTCTAATGGTGAAAACAAGCCTATTCAGGCTTATCCATGATAGGCAGTATAAATCTTCAAGAGACAAGAGAGAGGTCCTGAATGTGCCTGTTGGGAGTGGTCCTGAATGTGCCTGTTGGGAGTGGTTCTGAATGTGCCTGTTGGGAGTGGTCCTGAATGTGCCTGTTGGGAGTGGTCCTGAATGCGCCTGTTGGGAGTGGTCCTGAATGCGCCTGTTGGGAGTGGTCCTGAATGCACCTGTTGGGAGCAGTCCCGAATGTGCATGTTGGGAGTGGTCCTGAATGTGTCTGTTGGGAGTGGTCCTGAATGTGTCTGTTGGGAGTGGTCCTGAATGCACCTGTTGGGAGTGGTCCCGAACGTACCTGTTGGGAGTGGTCCTGAATGCGCCTGTTGGGAGCGGTCCTGAATGCGTCTGTTGGGAGCGGTCCTGAATGCACCTGTTGGGAGCGGTCCCAAACACACCTTTTGGGAGCGGTCCCAAACACACCTGTTGGGAGCGGTCCCGAATGCGCCTGTTGGGAGCGGTCCCGAATGCGCCTGTTGGGAGTGGTCCCGAATGCACCTGTTGGGAGTGGTCCCGAAAGTGCCTGTTTGGGGTGGTCCCGAATGTGCCTGTTGGGAGTGGTCCTGAATGTGCATGTTGGGAGTGGTCCCGAATGTGCCTGTTGGGAGTGGTCCCGAATGTGCCTGTTGGGAGTGGTCCTGAATGCACCTGTTGGGAATGGTCCCGAATGTGCCTGTTGGGAGTGGTCGTGAACGTGCCTGTTGGGAGTGGTCATGAACGTGCCTGTTGGGAGTGGTCCCGAATGCACCTGTTGGGAGCGGTCCCGAATGTGCGCGTTGGGAGCGAATGTGCCTGTTGGGAGTGGTCCCGAATGCACCTGTTGGGAGTGGTCCCGAACGTGCCTGTTGGGAGTGGTCCCGAACGTGCCTGTTGGGAGTGGTCCAAAATGCACCTGTTGGGAGTGGTCCCGAACGTGCCTGTTGGGAGTGGTCCCGAATGTGCCTGTTGGGAGTGGTCCTGAATGTGCATGTTGGGAGTGGTCCAAAATGCACCTGTTGGGAGTGGTCCTGAATGTGCATGTTGGGAGTGGTCCTGAATGCGCCTGTTAGGAGCGGTCCTGAATGCGCATGTCGGGAGCGGTCCCGAATGCACCTGTTGGGAGTGGTCCTGACCTGTTGGGAGTGGTCCTGACCTGTTGGGAGTGGTCCTGATCTGTTGGGAGTGGTCCTGACCTGTTGGGAGTGGTCCTGACCTGTTGGGGGGCGGTCCCGAACATGCCTGTTGGGGGGCGGTCCCGAATGTGCCTGTTGGGGGGGTGCAGTCCTGAACGTGCCTGTTGGGGGGGGGGTCCCGAACGTGCCTGTTGGTAGGGGGGAGTGGTCCCGAATGTGCCTGTGGGGAGTGGTCCCGAACGCGCCTGTTGGGAGGGGGAGTGGTCCCGAACGCACCTGTTATGAGGGGGAGTTGTCCCGAACGCGCCTGTTGGGAGGAGGGAGTGATCCCGAGCGCGCCTGTTGGGAGGAGGGAGTGATCCCGAATGGGCCTGTTGGGAGGGGGGCGTGATCCCGAACGCGCCTGTTGACACTGTCTTTTTCTTACCTGCAGAAAGATGCCGGCAGTAAGACCAGTAAGAAGGACAAGAAGAAAGCGGAGCTCGATGACCTTAAACAGGAGATCGACATGGATGACCACAAGATCCCGTTTGAGGAGCTGGTCATCCGACTCGGAACAAACCTTGAAACTGTAAGTGATTTGCTGGTAGCACATTCTCTAATAGCGATTTGCTGGTAGCACATTCTCTAATAGCGATTTGCTGGTAGCACATTCTGTAATAGAGATTTGCTGGTAGCACATTCTCTAATAGCGGTTTGCTGGTAGTGCATTCTCTAATAGCGATTTGCTGGTAGCACATTCTCTAATAGCGGTTTGCTGGTAGTGCATTCTCTAATAGCGGTTTGCTGGTAGTGCATTCTCTGATACCGATTTGCTGGTAGCACATTCTCTAATAGTGGTTTGCTGGTAGCACATTCTCTAATAGCGGTTTGCTTGTAGCACATTCTCTAATAGCGCTTTGCTTGTAGCACATTCTCTAATAGCGGTTTGCTGGTAGCACATTCTAATAGCGGTTTGCTGGTAGCACATTCTCTAATAGCGGTTTGCTGGTAGCACATTCTCTAATAGCGGTTTGCTTGTAGCACATTCTCTAATAGCGCTTTGCTTGTAGCACATTCTCTAATAGCGCTTTGCTTGTAGCACATTCTCTAATAGCGCTTTGCTTGTAACACATTCTCTAATAGTGGTTTGCTGGTAGTGCATTCTCTGATACCGATTTGCTGGTAGCACATTCTCTAATAGAGGTTTGCTGGTAGCACATTCGTCTGTGTGTCAACCCAACTCTCAAACTAAAGTGTTCTTTTACCTCGAAAAACACCATGTGGGAACAAAACTATTTCAGAAGGTACAATGGCCAAATGAGTTGAGCGTCTGCCTGCGTTCTGGTAGGTCGTGTGATTCGAACCCTGGCCGAGTCAAACCAATGACTTAAAAATTGATACTTGCCGCTACCTTGCCTAGCATTTGGCATTACCAGGATAGGGCAAGGAGCAATGGAATAAGGAAGACCAATTGTCAGCGATCGAAATTTCCATGCTTAATCAACTAATGTACCCCCCAGAAATTAGTGAGAATTATTCATTTAATGCAAACACTCATTTCTACCAAGACATTCGATCTAATTTACAATCATAGTTACACTTTCATTCAAACGTGCACTTGAAAGTTGAAATCACTTTTCAGAAATCTAGCAGTACATTAATATGTAAAACCATTCATGGAAGCAATATGACATATACATTAACACAGTATAAGAAATAGAGTAATTCCCACAAAGGCGATATACTCTGACATTTCTAATATAAAATTGGTACGAAAACTGGAATAAGCATGTGGAGCTATAATTTCTTTATAGTTGATGTTCTTTCTGCTGACACGCGAACTACATTGATCACAATAACCCCTCAATATCTCAAGCCCGTCCTGATATGACCTTAGATGTTGCTAGGACGTAAAACAACAAACAAACAAAACAAACATTATATCAAGGTTACCCTGCACAACAACCAACGTCATGGAGCTCCACCGGTGTACCGGGCGCAGTGGCCGAATCGGAAGAGTGCAGGCTTCCCATGCGGGAGATCGGGAGTTCGCTTCCCGGTCGAGTCAAACCAATGACTTACAAATTTGATACTTGTCACTTCCTAGCCTGGCGCTCGGCATTAATAGGATAGGGAAAGGACTGGTTAGCTCAGTGTCAGGATAGTGTTACTGAGTGGGAGATCAGGTCATTGTACCGGGGGCCTAATTTCCTACTGGGGTAACACTATAAAGTCACCATGAGTGTGCACTGTCACAAGTCGATACCCGTCCTGATATGACCTTAGATGTTGCCAGGATGTAAAATTCCAATAACCAAACCACCAATTGACTGTGAATTTAGTTTAAAATTCTGTTTTAATTTAAAAGATGTAAATACAATTCCTCCAGGGTATGACAACTGAGCATGCACGCGAGGTGATGGAGCGTGACGGGCCGAACCAGCTGACCCCGCCCAAGATGACCCCCGAGTGGGTGAAGTTCTGCAAGCAGCTGTTCGGAGGCTTTTCCTTGCTGCTGTGGATTGGTGCCATCCTGTGTTTCATCGCCTACTCCATCCAGGCCTCCACTTACGAGGACCCGCCCGGCGACAACGTAAGGCACCCGTGTCAATTCTTAGTTACTCACTTCCAGGTCTTTGCTACGATGAATGATTCTATCTTGTTTGTTGTATTCCATTTGGTCTTATTCTGAATATTCATATTTGATTAATATTACTATGAATTTTAATTTTAAAGAAGCACATCTCTATTTGTATAAGTAGGATAATCAACTAATAAAGCAGCACTAGTAGCATTTGGAATATTTCCCCCGTCCTCATATGATCTTAGATGTTGCCAGGACGTAAAACTCCAACAACCAACCAACCATTTGGAATATTTAAATCCATTGCTGTATTGAAAACATTTATGTTTTGATAGAATTTAGTTTAAATTATATGTCCTTAATATCACTTTTCTAGACCTACCACTTTTCTTAACGATTTATACTGCCTATCATGGATAAGCCTGAATAGGCTTGTTTTCACCCCCAAAGCCCAAGCCTATACTTTTACCGACCCAAGGGATTTTTAACCTCCCACACCACATAGACATGGGATGAGAGAAACTGGCCTTTGATGACGCTGTATGTTATACACAGCAGTGGAAATCCAAATTGGCAGAGGTGGGGGCACAGGGAATCGAACCAATGACCTTCAGATTAGGAGTCCGACCTAGAAAAAAGTCAGACACTCTAACCACTCCGCCACAGAGAAGACCACATGTTAAGTAATGACTCATCACTAAGACTATTCAAATCCAATCTGATATAAATTATCGGCTTGATATGAATTTAGATGTTGCTAGGAGTAGGACGTAAAACAACAAAATATATAAATTTCAGACAAGTGTATTGACTCCAATAATTAATTTAGTCGTATAGCAATATGTTGAATAATGCAACCACTCCACTCCTTACATTGCAGATCGTTGTAATATTATGTTTTAATATATATATATTTACTCTTGAATGCTGTTGACAACTTGATCATCTGCATGCTGAGTGCTCTAATACAAAGGCCTTCCTTGCAGCACAAACACAAAAGTCTACACCCTTGATGCATCTATCTGAATGATCTTAAAGATTGGACTGTCATGGCGCCCGATACTAAGACGATTACTTCGTAGTGAATGTGTTTATTTCCTTACAACCACCACTGTCTGTTTAGTCCATGGATATGCCACTTGTTTAGAGCATCTTCCCCTGCTAGTAGTGTTTTTTAGTACATGGGTCCTTGCGCATCCTGAACGCTTCTTAGCTAATCGGTGCTGGGTCTTCAGTTCCACTCACACACCCTGAACGCTTCTTCACGACTCGGTGATGGGTCTTCAGTTCCACTCACGAGCCCTGAATGCTTCTTCACGACTCGGTGATGGGTCTTCAGTTCCACTCACGCACCCTGAACGCTTCTTCATGACTCGGTGCTGGGTCTTCAGTTCCACTCGCTCACCCTGAATGCTTCATGACTCGGTGCTGGGTCTTCAGTTCCACTCACGCTCCCTGAATGCTTCTTCACGAGTCGGTGCTGGGTCTTCAGTTCCACTCACGCACCCTGAATGCTTCTTCACGACTCGGTGATGGGTCTTCAGTTCCACTCACGCACCCTGAACGCTTCTTCATGACTCGGTGATGGGTCTTCAGTTCCACTCACGCACCCTGAATGCTTCTTCACGACTCGGTACTGGGTCTTCAGTTTCGCTCTCCTTCATTGGTCAGAGATGTCGCGATAGCCTTCTCACACCTGCATGTTTTCTTTTGGTGCTTTTTTTTATTCTCTTTTTACTCACAACTATTTTGGTCAATCAAGGTTTACCCAAAACTCAGGTTTCGAAAAAGAAGGAAAATAAGAGGAAATTGCGTTTTGAGAAATGGAATGAAGGATTAAATCTTTATTCGACATGCTCCCATTTAAAGACTATCTGAACAAAGTAAGCCATATCACTCCCTAAAGAACCATGTGTTAACCTGCTGTTCGTTATCCATTCTGTTAGGTCTTATTTTCTATTTGGTCAGGCCTGCCTGTCCCATTTGGTCAGGCCTGTCTGGGCCCATTTGGTCAGGCCTGCCTGGGCCCATTTGGTCAGGCCTGCCTGGGCCCATTTGGTCAGGCCTGCCTGGGCCCATTTGGTCAGGCCTGCCTGGGCCCATTTGGTCAGGCCTGCCTGACCCTGTACCGTTAGCTTCTTCCACACGCATTGTGGGTAATGATTGTGCGAGGGCGCCACCTGTTGGAATTCAGCATCATGACACATAGTGCCACGGGGGGCAGCACCAACGTTATTAAGCACAACCTGGCTGCTTGGTCATGTTTACCTCATATTTACTGTCTTTTACAGCTTTTTGGTCAACGGTGTCAATTTGCATATTCTTTGAAAGGTTGACTCATCGGTATTATCAATCTGTAATCTTAAAACTGAAGCCAAAATTACATGTCAATAAAATAAAAAAATTCTTGTGAAATAGCCAGTATATGTGCACACACAACAATTGCTGGCATGGTGCGTTAACGTTGCATAGTCCGATGGTTTTCAGTTGCTATCATATTGTTTTAGTTTAATAACTTAAGGTGATGGATATATGCTACTTTTCTTTGAGGTAACTTTTAGTTGAAAAAGTTATGTGGAAATATGGAGAAGTCATTTTGACATGCACACTGAAATTCGGGCCGTAGGGTTTACTTATCCATTCTCGAACATACCAGTATAGTACTAGTCCAGGGGCACCAAACTTCAACAAATGCTCACTAAGTTCACAACTATCCAACTTGGGTGTGTTGGATCAAATCTAGGTATGTGTGTCCTGAAAAGTGATCGGATTCTGGAACTTTAATACAGGTGCCGACCTCAATGTGTACAACTCATTTCTCCCTGATGTTCCCACCGTCCTGATATGACCTTAGATGTTGCCAGGACATAAACCTCCACCAACCAACCAACCCTGATGTTCCCACCGTATAAAGCTAATTTATTACTCTCAAACCATCAATCCCCATGTGTACACATATACCTCATGTGTACACATATACCAAATATAAATAAAACCGTCACCAGTACAGGTGCAAAGTGGTTTGGAAAGCTTTTAAATGGAGCAGAATCTGATTACATTTCTTTCAAAGACTTATTTCTGATTTATCCATGACCAGAACTTTTCACCTCCAAACTATTAACAAATTTGATGTATGTTTACTCGGATCAAAAACTGTAGCTGTTAATCAAATTGGATTATTTCACTGAGATGAAAAGGCGTGACTATTTATATTTAACAAATGAGGTATTTTACGCAGATAGAAAAGCGTAATTATTGTATTTTACTTAGATGAAAAGGCATAAGTTCTTACTGTCTCACTTTAATAATACGTAAATCCTAGGTCTGACTAAATAAATAGCTATTGCTATTTCCCACCAATCACTGGGCGATAAAAGGGGTAGACTACTTGATTGCTGGTTATAGATGCGCGTTCTGTTGATGGAGGCCCTCTCGGTGCCAGCTAACTGTCTGTGTTCTCCCGCTGCCTGTCGACCTGTGTTCAGTTGTCCTTTGGGTCAAGGATGCGGGACGCCATCGCCATGGTAACTGGCTGTTGTGATACGCGCCGTCTGGTGGGATTCGCAGGTTGGTGAAGGCGGCGCTACGACGGCCACAAGCCACCTGCCGGCCGGCCTCGAACCTTTCCTCCTCCTTTGCATCCTCCATCACTTTCCACATGCAGTTTGCTATTTTCTCGGACATTGCATTCAAGTTCAGTTTTTGCTTTTGGCTTCTTTAAAAAAAAAAAAAAATTAATACATTTAAAAAAATTAAATTTGATTAAATTCTTTTTTTTGTTTGTTTAACAAATATATCGTTTATTCAGTGAATAATGCCCCTTGTCAGCACCAGATCACTGGTCTTGCAGCATTATGTTTAGTTTCGGTTTGTTTTCTCTTGTACATGTCATCCTACCTGTTGTTTTATATAACTTCACCTGTGTCGTCATAGGTGTCTTCCCCCCCCCCCCTGATTTGACCTTAGTTGTTGCCAGGACGTAAACCTCAAACAAACAACTAACCCGTCTAGGAGAGTTCCCCGTGAGAACGCCGTTAGTTTATCCGACCGAGAATAATAAACCAGGGATGAAAGATCTCCACCATTTCGCACGTTCCCGACATTTTTTAGGCCTGTGTAGCAGAAAATCGCAAACCCTGTAAATCACAAACCCCCACTTGTGCCCATATATGGCATGGGGGGGGGGGGGGGTTGCAATTTCCTAGGAAATGACATATCCCCCCATGTTTGGCAGTCTTTATCCTAATGAAAACATCTTTGCGATAGTCTAGTTCATAATTCCAACCGCCAATGTGCTGAAAACTGCCTATATTCACAGATGTCGCCACTGTGGCCGTTATAAAGGCCAGGTAAAGAGGGGCGGCAATATCCTGGTGTTAACACTCAGTTTCAGGATCGGCAAGGTCTTTAGCAAAATGGCCTTTTTAGTTCCAACTTCAGTCACTGGATACAGTAAATAGAACCATTTTAATATTCCAAATTCTTATTTATCCATTATTTAAACCATTATTTACTAGTGTATTAGTTGAATATTCCAAAATGCTACAAAGCATGGGGGTTTGCGATTTCCAGGGAGGGTTTGTGATTTTCTAGGAAATTGCAAACCCCGGGGTGTGCGATCTCGAGAGGTTTGCGATTTCCTGCTACACCGGGACTATTTCCTCAGGGATTTCGTGGATTTTGGTTAACAACAAAAAAAAAAAAATGTACCGATTAACTTAGAAAATCGGCAAGGAATCTGGATGTATATACCAGCAGTTGGTTAGTTCGAATCCTATTCTTACGCCCTTAGATATTGTGAGAACAGAAAACCCAAACAAGAAAAGTTAGGTGTGGGTGATAATAAGTCAGAAAGTGTTTCCCCCGTGATTCCCTGGCAATGTCAATCCTATGGAGGTAAATTCCGCGTTTTCGCGGAAATTTGCCGTTAGTGTAATAATCTCGGCTTCATTTCCGCACGCTACTTTCACCCCTGATTTCCTCCACCAATCAACATGTCTAACACTATTTGGTCAGTTGTATTTTTGAGAGAAAACACGAAGGCTTGGCATTGTCAGGGAATTGTGGGAAATACCGGAAGTCAGTTTCCATCCAATCCTCGCCAAGCATTGTGTTAGCCTCATACAGTATAACCCCGTTAAGCCAAACTTGAAGGGACCACACAAACACTGCTGTCCACAAACACACACTTTCCCTATCCGGCTCGCCCCCCCCCCCCCCCCCCCCCCCCCACACTATTGCTAACACTTGTCCAAACAAGCGTGGTGTAAGAGGCGGCGTGGTCTCCGATGACTAGATGACGCATGAAAGTTTGGTTTAACCGTACCAGAAGTGGCCTGGGACCAACAATTTTGTTTGGATTAACCGACTTTAGTTTAACCAACTTTTTTAAATGATAAATGGTAGTATTTTATCGGGCCATGGAAAAAAAAGTTTGGATTCACCGATCGTTTGGTTTAACCGAGCTTGGTTTAACGGGGTTATACTGTACATATGCCAAATCATTACTCTGCTTGGAGGATATTCTCAATGGCCCCCCCCCCCCGCATTAGCGCCCACTTCACAGCCGATTTTCAATTTTCTTTTATACCGAGGCCCCTTTCATCCCTGATTTAAAAAAGAAAAAAGATGGGTGTGTGCATAGCCCGAGAGCGCTTCCTGTACTTCCCCCCCCCCCCCCCCCCCCCCCGCTGTGTTCCTGTTTATGGACCTATGTACGAGTGAAGTGTCGGGAGCCGGTGTTACCTTACCTAGCCTGAACAAGCCTCATAGTCCCGTCCTGATATGACCTTAGATGTTGCTAGGACGTAAAACAACAAACAAACTCATTACTGCTGAGGCGCATCTCATGGAAACCACGATTGTAAAAGTTCTCCAATAAGTGATCTGCCACTTTTGATACATTTGCACGTTTTTCATATCTGTTCATTTCCACCTCCTCGTTTTGATTTTCTCATTATTTATCTTCTTTCCCTCGGAATCTCGCTAAACGCCTCACTTGTAGAGGTCTTATTACAGTCCTTGTTTTTTTTTCTCCCTTTCCTACCCTTTGGAGCCTCACTGTTAATACAGCAGAGTGAGATGGGATTGAACTGACCATCGCTCTACTCTATCAGTCAACTTGAAAACTTAGGCAGTGAAAGATCTCCGCCATTTCGCGGATTTCCACTCTTTTTTTATATTTACCAATTTGCGTTAAACAAAATCTTAATATGTTATATACATAATATATGACAGCAATTCATTTGTCTGAATCCCGCTCTTAGATGCTGTTAGGACATAAAAACCAAACATGGGTTAGGTATAGGCGATAATATAGTCGCAACAAGGACATTTGAAACCAGACTTTTGGCATCTTTCTGCCATTCGCTGACAGTGCTAATCCTATGGGGCAAAAATCTGCGTTTTCACAGAAATTCACCGTTGACACCATGGTCGTGGCTTGATTTCCGCTTTTTTTGTCAGAGACCCCTTTTATCCCCTAACACGCTAACCCCTCTACCATACACCCGGTGTGATAGGTCTAAAAACTGCACTTCTGAGGCTATAGACATTTCACCCCCCCCCTTTAGAAGCCAGTAGCTATGGGATGCTTTAGCAGGACTCAGCAACTGTAAAGATAATTAGGCCTACTGGGGGTTCCTATCCTGTAGGAAAGCAGACAGACTAGATCTTTACTAGTGCCATGTGTATATTGGATAAGGGACAGACTAGATCTTTACTCATGCCATGTGTATATTGGATAAGGGACATACTAGATCTTTACTAGTGCCATGAGTAGGCTGGATAAGCAACATACTAGATATTTACTCATGCCATGTGTATATTGGATAAGGGACAGACTAGATCTTTACTAGTGCCATGTGTAGGTTGGATAAGGGACAGACTAGATCTTTACTCATGCCATGAGTAGGCTGGATAAGGGACATACTAGATCTTTACTCATGCCATGAGTAGGTTGGATAAGGGACAGACTAGATCTTTACTTGTGCCATGTGTAGGCTGGATAAGGGACAGACTAGATCTTTACTCATGCCATGTGTAGGCTGGATAAGGGACAGACTAGATCTTTACTCATGCCATGAGTAGGCTGGATAAGCAACATACTAGATCTTTACTCATGCCATGAGTAGGTTGGATAAGGGACATACTAGATCTTTACTCATGCCATGAGTAGGTTGGATAAGGGACATACTAGATCTTTACTCATGCCATGTGTAGGTTGGATAAGGGACATACTAGATCTTTACTCATGCCATGTGTAGGCTGGATAAGGGACATACTAGATCTTTACTCATGCCATGTGTAGGTTGGGTAAGGGACAGACTAGATCTTTACTCATGCCATGTGTAGGTTGGATAAGGGACAGACTAGATCTTTACTCATGCCATGTGTAGGCTGGATACGGGACATACTAGATCTTTACTCATGCCATGTGTAGGTTGGGTAAGGGACAGACTAGATCTATTCTCATGCCATGTGTAGGTTGGATAAGGGACAGACTAGATCTTTACTCATGCCATGTGTAGGTTGGATAAGGGACAGACTAGACCTTTACTAGTGCCATGTTTATATTGGATAAGGGACAGACTAGATCTTTACTCATGCCATGTGTAGGCTGGATAAGGGACAGACTAGATCTTTACTCATGCCATGTGTAGGCTGGATAAGGGACAGACTAGATCTTTACTAGTGCCATGTGTATATTGGATAAGGGTCATACTAGATCTTTACTAGTGCCATGAGTAGGCTGGATAAGCAACATACTAGATATTTACTCATGCCATGTGTAGGTTGGATAAGGGACATACTAGATCTTTACTCATGCCATATGTAGGCTGGATAAGGGACATACTAGATCTTTACTCATGCCATGAGTAGGTTGGATAAGGGACAGACTAGATCTTTACTTGTGCCATGTGTAGGCTGGATAAGGGACATACTAGATCTTTACTCATGCCATGAGTAGGTTGGATAAGGGACAGGCTAGATCTTTACTCATGCCATGTGTAGGTTGGATAAGGGACAGACTAGATCTTTATTCATGCCATGTGTAGGCTGGATAAGCAACATACTAGATCTTTACTCATGCCATGAGTAGGCTGGATAAGGGACATACTAGATCTTTACTCATGCCATGTGTAGGTTGGATAAGGGACAGACTAGATCTTTACTCATGCCATGTGTAGGTTGGATAAGGGACAGACTAGATCTTTACTAGTGCCATGTGTATATTGGATAAGGGACAGACTAGATCTTTACTCATGCCATGTGTAGGCTGGATAAGGGACAGACTAGATCTTTACTCATGCCATGTGTAGGCTGGATAAGGGACAGACTAGATCTTTACTCATGCCATGTGTAGGTTGGATAAGGGACAGACTAGATCTTTACTCATGCCATGTGTAATTGGATAAGGGGCAGACTAGATCTTTACTCATGCCACGTGTATATTGGATAATTGACAGACTAGATCTTTACTAGTGCCATGTGTATATTGGATAATTGACAGACTAGATCTTTACTAGTGCCATGTGTATATTGGATAAGGGACAGACTAGATCTTTACTCATGCCATGTGTATATTGGATAAGGGGCAGACTAGATCTTTACTCATGCCACGTGTATATTGGATAATTGACAGACTAGATCTTTACTAGTGCCATGTGTATATTGGATAATTGACAGACTAGATCTTTACTAGTGCCATGTGTATATTGGATAAGGGACAGACTAGATCTTTACTCATGCCATGTGTATATTGGATAAGGGGCAGACTAGATCTTTACTCATGCCACGTGTATATTGGATAATTGACAGACTAGATCTTTACTAGTGCCATGTGTATATTGGATAATTGACAGACTAGATCTTTACTAGTGCCATGTGTATATTGGATAAGGGACAGACTAGATCTTTACTCATGCCATGTGTATATTGGATAAGGGGCAGACTAGATCTTTACTCATGCCATGTGTATATTGGATAAGGGACAGACTAGATCTTTACTCATGCCATGTGTAGGCTGGATAAGGGACATGGCCTAAATGTAAGCCAATAGGATCGATCGCTGGTCTCTTGTGCCTTGTCTTTTCAGCTCTTTTCTCCGCGCACCTTCTCACGTGACCCGTACCCACATGACTGCGCGTCCCAGAGCACTGCACCGCTCGTGCACAGAGGCTGAGCGCCGTGCAGTGTCAGTTTCGCTGCCCAACCAGAGCGGGCAGCCAGCAGCTGACCCTGTGTGCATGTTTCGATTGACTTCAGGGGATGCCGCAGACTTTACCTTGAACGACCTTGAGAACCTGACCTTTCGGTGTTTAAAGTGGCACAAGACTTGCTGTCTGCAGCGATGTTGTCTTGTATCAGTAGTTTGTATGCAGAGCATCCCTTGTTACCTCCACACCGTTAGCCACACAGCAACGCCACCACCTCCACCACCACCAGCACTGCCATCACCACCACCGCCTTCAGTACCACCACCACCACCACCACCACCTCCACCACCTCCACCTCCTGTACCACCACCACCACCGCCTCCTGTACCACCACCTCCACCTCCACCACCACCACCACCTCCACCACCTCTGCCTCCACCACCACCACCACCACCAGCACCGCCATCACCACCTCCGCCTTCAGTACCACCACCACCACCACCACCAGCACCGCCACCACCTCCACCTCCTGTACCACCACCACCACCGCCTCCTGTACCACCACCTCCACCACCACCTCCACCACCTCCGCCTTCAGTACGACCACCACCTCCACTTCCTGTACCACCACCTCCACCACCTCTGCCTCCACCACCACCACCACCACCGCCGTCTTCGGTACCACCACCACCACCTCCGCCTCCTGTACCACCACCACCGCCTTCGGTACCACCACCACCTCCGCCTCCACCTCCAGCACCACCTCGCACCGCCACCACCACCACCTCACACCGCCTTCAGCTCGAGCACAATCACACTTCACATTTCATTGAGCACTCTTGCACAAGTCACTTCCTGTTTTGACTGTGAAGGCTGGAAACTGTCCTTTCACATTGCTAACCACGTGGTTTCTGTTGGTGGTACCCCACTTCTGTATGAGTCATTGCCCAGTTTGCCAGTGTCTTCAGTTCTAGGCAGTCGTACATTGAGTACATTGTGGCTGGGGTTCTTTGGTTCTACTTACATAGATCCAGCTTTGGTTGGGATGTAGCCTCCTATCCCTGCCTATGCCACGTCCAGCACACTTTGTCCTCATGTTGCTTCTACACAGTTTACGTTCTGTTTAAAGCTGCATAGTCTGATAGTTTTGAGTTTCTGTCATTTTCTAAAGATAAACATATTAGATTGTTCATTATAATCTACTTTACTTTAGTTTGAAGTAACTTTTTTTTAAATCATATTAGATTGTTCATTATAATCTACTTTACTTTAGTTTGAAGTAACTTTTTTTTAAATCGCTAACTTTTTAGATATTTGAAATGGAAACATTAAGCTTGTCAAACCTCTGACACCATAGGCTTCTGCAGTAACATGTTCTATTAATTGACTCAGTATCCCCTTATATGTGATGACCAATGTTTAATAAGTGCACCAGCATCTCAGTTAGATATGTACAATCAAATCTAGATAATTGTTTTGGTTTTGAAAATTTTATGTTTTTATCGGACTATGCAGCTTTAACTTCTGGTTTTCAAGTGGACTAATTTTGGGAGTTAGGTGTGTAGGATTTAGGACCCACAGTGGAGCGTTCTCATTTGCCTTGTGACTTCCGGTGTTCACCCCGTGCCATGACCCGGTCCGCCCTGTCCCACTCACACAGCGATACACGTGCACCTAGAAACAGAATACATGGCGGTCGGTGACCAGTGAACTGTGTCACTGTAGACGGAATACAGGGCGGTGGGTGACCAGTGAACCGTGTTGCTTTAGATGGAATATGGGGTGGTGGGTGACCAGTGAGCCGTGTTGCTTTAGATGGAATACAAGGTGGTGGGTGACCAGTGAGCCATGCCGGTAGAGACAGAATACAGGGTGGTGGGTGACCAGTGAACCGTGCTGGTAGAGATGGAATGCAGGGTGGTCGGTGACCAGTGAACTGTGCCGGTAGAGACGGAATACAGGGTGGTCGGTGACCAGTGAACTGTGTCACTGTAGACAGAATACAGGATGGTGGGGGACCAGTGAACCGTGCCGGTAGAGATAGGGTGGTGGGTGACCAGTGAACCATGCTGGTAGAGATAGGGTGGTGGGTGACCAGTGAACCATGCCGGTAGAGATGGAATACAGGGTGGTCGGTGACCAGTGAACTGTGCTGCTGGAGACGGAATACAGTGTGACCAGTGAGCCGTGCCATTGTAGACAGAATACAGGGTGGTGAGTGACCAGTGTACCATGTTGCTTTAGACGGAATACAGGGCGGTGGCTTACCAGTGTACCATGTTGCTTTAGACGGAATACAGGGTGGTGGGTGACCAGTGAGCCATGTTGCTTTAGACATAATACAGGGTGGTGGGTGACCAGTGAGCCATGTTGCTTTAGACAGAATACAGGGTGGTGGGTGACCAGTGTACCATGTTGCTTTAGACAGAATACAGGGTGGTGGGTGACCAGTGAGGTATGCTGCTTTAGACGGAATACAGGGTGGTGGGTGACCAGTGTACCATGTTGCTTTAGACAGAATACAGGGTGGTGGGTGACCAGTGAGCCATGTTGCTTTAGACAGAATACAGGGTGGTGGGTGACCAGTGAGGTATGCTGCTTTAGACGGAATACAGGGTGGTGGGTGACCAGTGTACCATGTTGCTTTAGACGGAATACAGGGTGGTGGGTGACCAGTGAGCTATGTTGCTTTAGACAGAATACAGGGCGGTGGGTGACCAGTGAGCCATGCTGCTTTAGACGGAATACAGGGTGGTGGGTGACCAGTGTACCCCCACCTTCCAGGCCTACTGTCACCTCCACCCCCTCACCCACCCACCACACACACCCATTCCAGTTCTACCCATCCCTCCTTTCCTCACACAAATGAGTTGCTCCACCTACATTGATTTCGTGAGTATTCACTGACTCCCCCCGCCCCCCCCCCCCCCCCCCCCCCCCAGCAGTGTCAACTACACTCCCTGCTTACCTTCCTCCTCCTCCTCCACCACCACCTCCTCCACCACCACCTCCTCCTCCTCCTCCATCACCACCACCTCCACCTCCTCCACCACCTCCTCCTCCCCCTCTCTACCCCCTTCCAATTCAATTGGCGTGGACAATGCCTACCGGAAGTGCCGAGTGCCGTGGACGCTCAGCCAATCAGCTGCCGCCATCCCATAACGGGCCCACTCCTCTGGTCATGTGTGTTGTGTGAAAGAAATGGCGGATATAGTGTGAAGCCATGTAACACGACAACGTAAGTGACGTCTGTGTAGGTTATCTAACGGTACACATTATGCTAATTAGGCTCCGCCCTCCCCTGTCTGTCTTTAACGGCGCCCCCTTGTGTCACACAGTTGTACCTGGGCATCGTGCTGACGGCCGTGGTCGTCGTGACTGGCTGCTTCTCCTACTACCAAGAAGCCAAGAGCTCGCGCATCATGGAGTCCTTCAAGAGCCTGGTGCCGCAGGTGGGTTTGACAGGAAGTGCTCAGTGCGCATGCACCATGAGCGGTCTGCAGGGATGAAAGATCTCCGCGGATTTCGCCGATTTATTAATAATATTTACCGATTAACGTTAAATAATTAAATAAATTAATGGGATGTATATGACAAGTTGGTAGATTGAGTCGCATTCTTATACGACCTTAAATGATGATAGAACATAAAGCTCACAGAACGAGTTAGGGATGCGCAATAATAGTCAAAAAGGCTAATTGAAGCCTGACTTCCGTCATTTTCCCCACGATTCCAGGGTAGTGCGAAGCCTATGGGAGAAAATTGTGTTTTTCGTGGAAATTCGCTGGCAGTGTAATAATCTTGGCCTGAATTCCGCGGTTTTTTTTTGCTGGAGACCACTTTCATTCCTGATTCTGTAAACACAGTGTGAAGTGGCGCAGTCCGATGAAAGCTTATTTCCAAAACCAAAGTATCCACACAGATTTGATCCTAGATAGTCATCAGAGAGACTAGCATTCTGATTCATCAATTCTTTTGGATTTTGCTCGTTAAGAGTAATAAAACATGATAGGTAGTTTAAGCTAGTTGATGTAGCAATGGACCAGATGTGGTGGTCGAATGAGTAGAGCGTCCGTCTCCTGTTTTGGGAGATCAGGAGATCCGAATCCTGATCGAGTCAAACCAATGACTTTAAAATTTATACTTGTCGCTTCCTAACCAGGCACTCGGCATTATTAGCGTAGGCAAGGACTGCTTGGCTCAGTACCAGGATAATGTGACTGAGTGGGATATCTGGTCATGGTGCTGGTGGCCTAGTCTCGCAGTGGGGCAGCACTATGAAGTCGCCGTGAGTGTGCACTGTCACAGTCGGTATCCGTCCTGATATGATCTGAGATGTTGCCAGGGTGTAAACCACAACCAGCATTTGACTATAACATGCCATGTTCTGCCTACACTGGCCCCGCTAACTCCTGTCACTCCTGCAGTTTGCTATTGTGGTTCGCAATGGCGACAAGATGAACGTACATGCGGAGGAGCTGGTGATTGGTGACATCATCGAAGTGAAGTTTGGGGACCGGGTGCCTGCCGACGTGCGCGTCATCCAGGCGCACGGGTTCAAGGTGAGGCTGCTGTATTCAATGTAATTCTACCTGCGTCCTCCGTTTGTAACCTAACATCAGTGCACAGGTTTATGTTGAGACTGCTGTATTCAATGTAATTCTACCCGTGTCCTCCGTCTGTTACCTAACATCAGTGCACATGTTCAACGGGAGACTGCTGTATTCAATGTAATTCTACCTGCGTCCTCCGTTTGTTACCTAACATCAGTGCACAGGTTTATGTTGAGACTGCTGTATTCAATGTAATTCTACCCGTGTCCTCCGTCTGTTACCTAACATCAGTGCACAGGTTTATGTTGAGACTGCTGTATTCAATGTAATTTTACATGTGTCCTCCGTATGTTACCTAACATTAGTGCAGAGGTTTATGTTGAAACTGCTGTATTCAATGTAATTCTACCCGTGTCCTCCGTATGTTACCTAACATTAGTGCACAGGTTTATGTTGAGACTGCTGTATTCAATGTAATTCTACCCGTGTCCTCCGTCTGTTACCTAACATCAGCGCATGGGTTCATGGTGAGACTGCTGTATTCAATGTAATTCTACCTGCATCCTCCGTTTGTTACCTAACATCAGTGTACGGGTTTACGGTGAGACTGTTGTATTTGATGTAATTCTACCCATGTCCTCCGTCTGTTACCTGACATCAGTGTACAGGTTTACGGTGAGACTGCTGTATTTGATGTAATTCTACCCATGTCCTCCGTCTGTTACCTAACATACAGGTTTACGGTGAGACTGCTGTATTTGATGTAATTCTACCCATGTCCTCCGTCTGTTACCTAACATCAGTGCACAATTCAGGGAAGATTTCCCCGTGTGGAACGTTGGGAGTTCGAAATCCAGCTGAGTCAAACTTACAAAATGTATACTTGTTGCTACCTAGCCTGCTTGGCATTATTAGGGATGGGCAAGGACTGGTTAGCTCGGTATCAGGATAATGTGACTGAGTGGGATATCGGGTCATGGCGTCCGTTGTCTCGCAGTAGGGAATCACAATAAAGTGAATAATGTACCCATGACTGCATTGTCACAAGTCACCACCCGTCCTAATATGACCTTGTATGTTGCTGGGAAGTAAACATCCAAAACAAGGATAGTTTGAGGCATTTCTTTGTTTAACAATTCAACGATTTTTAACTGGTTAAATTTGTCAACAGCAACATTTTGTAAAACATATCTAGAGGATGGGTTATTTGTACGATGCTTCTGGTGAAAATGTTAGTTATGGGATGGTGTATGAGAATGGGGATGGTGTATGAGAATGGGGAGCGCGTTAAAGTCATATTATAAACATTTGGTTTGTTTGCTTTAATCGACCATACCTGTGTAGTTGTCCGCAATGAGCCCCACTACCCAGTTAGCTATGGCGACTATGCGGATCCCTGTTTGCTAAGAAGTAGCAACAGGTGGCAGCACGCTAACAGGAACTGCCTGTAAGGTGGACTGTTCCACCCACTGCTAGCAGCCGGCCTTCGAAGGAGGGAGGTGGCATACCCGACTGGGCGGTGACCTTGGTGGAATAAAGCAGGAAGCCCTCTGGGCTTTGAATCTATCTCAGTGTGACTCCTGTATTTCTCAAGCGGAGTAGGATGCGGTCCGTCGCACGCATTTCTGGTGCTGGTGGGTTTCGGTGCCACCTCCTATTCCTCCGCTGTACGCCGATGTACTCCGCTGTACGCAGCCGTACACCGATACCCTCGCTATACGCCGATGTACGCAGCCGCACACCGATGTACGCAGCCGTACACGGATGTACTCTGCTGTACGCCGCCGTACTCCCATCTACGCAGCCGTACTCCCATGTACGCAGCCGTACACCGATGTACTCCGATGTACGCCGCCGTACACCGATGTACTCCTCCGTACACTTCCGTACACCGAAGTACGCCGCCATACACTGCCGTGCACCGCTGTGCACTTCGGTACACCGCCGTACAACCCTGTCTGTTGTAGGTGGACAACTCCTCTCTGACCGGGGAATCCGAGCCTCAGACGAGAACCGCCGAGTTCACAAACGACAACCCGCTCGAGACTAAGAATCTGGCCTTCTTCTCTACAAATGCTGTTGAAGGTGAGCGCTATGACCGTCACTTGTCGAGTCTTTTTGTCCGCTGTTGTAATCTACCTTCTGGCATCAATGGAGAACAGGTGGACTGACATTTCCTGTCACTTAAAACAATTATACCATTGCATTTTAACTTGCATTTTCACTACTCGATGCCAGAACTTTAGAATAATATAGATTATAAGGAACATGAGAGCAAGCGTCTGGGTGGCCGTTAGCATATGTTGACACGTTGATTGATTGATTGGTGGTTGTTTTACGCTGGGTCGGCAGCATAGGCCATATTCACGATGAGAAATGTTTGTTTTTTGTTCAAACCATTGCTTTTCCATGTAAAAGCAGACAATCAATTATGTGCCAATAGACACTCATTAAATTAGAAAGCTCACAATCATATATTTTTGGTCAAGGGAAACCAATTCCCATAGAAAAAGAAAAGTTTTATTAATAATTGATAGAATCTATTTAGTAAACTATATAAGGTGGTATAGTCCAGCTGCCCACAAAAAGGCTCAAATGTTTTCCTGTTTTACCTTAGTAAACGTGTAGAATATATGTAATTCACCCCCCCCCCCCCCCCCCCCTTCAGGCACGTGCCGCGGCGTCGTGGTGAGTACGGGTGACCGTACAGTGATGGGGCGCATCGCTAACCTGGCCTCAGGGCTCGAGATGGGGCAGACGCCGATCGCCCGGGAGATCGAGCACTTCATCCACATCATCACGGGTGTCGCTGTGTTCCTGGGCGTCGCCTTCTTCGTCGTCGCCTTCATCCTCGGCTACTACTGGCTCGATGCAGTCATCTTCCTCATCGGAATCATTGTCGCCAACGTGCCCGAAGGTCTGCTGGCCACCGTCACGGTCAGTACACACACACACAAACACACACACACACACACACACTCACACACCCCGTGGGTCTGCTGCCACTGTCATGGTCAGTGCACACGCACGCACACACACACACACACACCGAGGGTCTGCTGCCACTGTCATGGTCAGTGCATGCACGCACACACACCCACACACACACACACACCGAGGGTCTGCTGCCACTGTCATGGTCAGTGCGCACACACACACAGTGAGGGTATGTTGGCCACCATCACGGTCAGTGCACACACACAACCATGAGGGTCTGCTGCCACCATCACGGTCAACACACACACACACACACACACACAACGATGCTATGTCTTCTATATTAATGTTATATACTATATATATTTTATGTATGTGATAGATGTTACAGGATATAATGGGTATAATAGATATAATAGAACTAATGGATGTAATAGATGTAGTAAGTAATGTGTATAATAAATGTAATAGATATGTGATATAATGGATGTATTGTCTATAATGGATATAATGTTACATATGTTAGGTTCATTTCTGTGCGGCTATATGGTATAGTACTATTACCATAGGGCTGAACATAATGTTCCCTTGTATCGAACTAAAGCTAAGATTCCATATATGTATTATGTGAATGTGACACAAAATGGAAAACGCGTAAATACAATAGCTTTTGAAGATTTATACTGCCTGTCATGGATAAGTCTGAATACTTGTTTTCACCATTACACAGTTTGTCGATAGAAAGCCCGAGCCTACACTTTTACCGACCCAAGGGATTTTTAACCTCCCACACCACATAGACATGGTATGAGAGCAACTAGCCTTTGATGACGCTGTCAGTTATACACAGCAGTGGAAATCCAAATTGGCAGAGGTGGGGGTATGGGGAATCGAACCACTGACCTTCAGATTAGGAATCCGACCTAGAAAAAAGTCAGACACTCTAATCACTCCGCTACAGAGAACACCACCTTTGATTCCATATGTTTGACTGCGAATGCGATTTGCGTAGACGACAAACTGGATCGTTCCATGTAGCGATTGGTGTGAATATGAATCAAGTGTGCCATTTAAAAAACAAACAGCGAAGTCACTACATACCCAGTACGCATTCACATCCGCATACCTGGAATCGTGGCGTAAGCCATGCGGAGCCCCCGCTTTACTCGCCCACTACAGATATGACGTTAGATGTTGCCAGGACATAAAACCCCACCCTAAATCTGACCCACTACAGGTGTGCCTGACGCTGACCGCTAAGCGCATGGCGTCCAAGAACTGCCTCGTTAAGAACCTCGAGGCCGTGGAAACACTTGGCTCCACATCCACAATCTGCTCCGACAAGACGGGAACCCTCACCCAGAATCGGATGACTGTCGCTCACATGTGGTTCGACAACCGCATCATTGAGGCGGACACCACTGAGGATCAGTCAAGTGAGTGCGCATGTCCGACTCCAACGACCCGTTTTGGTAGATCGTGGGGTTCGAACCCTGGTCGAGTCAAACCATTGACTTATAAAATTGATACTTGTCGCTTCCTAGCCTGGCGCTCGGCATTATTAGGATATGGCAAGGACTAGTTGGCTCAGTGTCAGGATAATGAGACTGAGTGAGATGTCGGGTCATGGTGCTGGGAGCCTTTGTCTTCCAGTGGGTGCCAGGACGTAAAACTCCAACAACCAACTCGAACTGGCGTGCTGACAGTGTGTGTGGGTGTTTGTGGAGGGGGAACGGGATATTAGCTTTAACAAAGGGTGCTACCTGAAGTTGCTTTGACTGTGGTCTGGTTTAAGTTTCCGCAATGATCCCCTCCAGTTTGCTGTTTGGCAGGACTGTCATGTAAATGGCCAATTTGCAGGATTGTACTCGGCCAGAGAGCGTGTATATAGATGAGAGGGACAACTGTCATAGTAGAACGTGTAACAGCTGCTGACTGTGGCGCTCCAAGTAGTGGTTGTTGAACACTTTATGACACAGCTGCCAAACTCAAGGCATTGCCAATGGTCGTATGCAATCTTCATACAGAAAATCTCAAATATCTCTAACCACACCACCTAGAAACAAATCGCTTGGTACACATATAGAAAACATATTCAATGAATAGATTATATTAAATTTATACGGTTAGTGTTCTGCATTTCTATTAATTTGGAATAAAATAAACGTTTTGCGCTGCACGTACGGCAAACTCAATGCATTGTCAATGGTGGTGAGCAATCTTCATGCAGAAAATGTCAAATATCTCTAAAACTACATGACCTAGACACAAGCCGCTTGGAACACATATAGAAAACATGTTTACCAAAAAGATTATATTGAATTTATAAGGTTAGGGTTCTGGATTTCTATTAATCTTTTAAGAAAACTAATGTTTTGCATTGCGCGTACCGGCAAACTCGAGGCTTGTTCAACAATAACCGCCAGGAGCGCCACTGTAGCCTCTGTTACCGATTTTCGCGGGAGTTGTCCCTCTCATCTATATACACGCTCTCTGACTCGGCTAAGCTGGAATTCAGCGCCCTTACAAGTGTCATTTTAAATGTAACTATATTGCCCCTAGCATGTGACGTTCCGGGCGACTAGCCGAGTTGCCATTACCTGAAGCCGGCCCCGCTCTCAAAGTATACACGGTGTGTCCCTCAATGACCCTATTGCCACTGATCATCGCCTTGGTTGTTCATTTTCTTGTCGACTTATAAAGCCACTTGCTTTATGGGAACACTGAACTGCACTGTGTTTTGCTAACATAAAACTGAATATAAGTTGAATGTGCAAGCCAAACCCTCATTTCCTGTCAGTATAGCGACACAAGAACAAGCCATGGTTAAACTACATACTGACATATGAATAGTAGTTGGCCCTATATGGTAAGGATTAGTAATGAAATTAATCATGTCTGAAGCAGTTTAGTTTTCACATGTGCAAAATGTCATTATTGCGTCATTACTAATCTCTTAGAATAAACCTATATGAAGTTGCATTAAAATTGATTGCTGCTATGTGGTAAGAAGTTATTAATACAAATACTCTTATTTTACATATAATTTATTTAATATATAATTGCTATATATACTATATGTAATATATATATATATATATAAATAAAATAAAATACATACTATAAATTATATGTAATTTCTGTGTTTAATTTTAATTCTTTATATATTATATTTTATATAATATAAAATGCAATAAGTAGTATGTATATATATGTTTCTCTTGATTCAGATGGCCCATGATTTGCCATTCTGGTTCAGCCCATCTTCTACCACATAACTGATAATGTCATGTCATGTTCACTGTGCTAACATTCCTCTTGTACATTTGTTTCATGTCTCCCGCCTGTACAGATGCAGGTGAGTTGGTCACGTGTTCTCTTCATCGCCTGCGCCTAGGTTTATCGATGTAACCTTGATTTACCGCTAATTGTTGACACGCTTAAATCTAGTCCGATGGATTTGAGTTTATTTTCTGAGATAAATACATGAGATTGATTGATGTAATTTGTTACCTTAGTTTGAAGTAACTTATTTTTAATCGCTAACTTTTGAGACATTTAGAGTGCAAATGTAAAATTAGTTTTGGCAAGCACGTCAAAACTACACCGTAGGCTTCAGCTATAACAGGTTATTTTAAACTGAATGAGAATTCCATTCTATGTAGCAGCAAATGCTTAATAAGTGCATCAGTATCTAAGTTAGATATTAGAATAAAATCTAGATCATTATTTTGGTTTTGATAATTGAATGCTTTCATCGGACTATGCGGCTTTAAGTTTCTCCAACTCCCACCCTTCACCATAGACCTCTCACTCTCACTCTCGCTCACACACTCACTCTCTCACTGAGACACACTCACTCACTCTGGCACTCACACTCAGACACACTGACACTCACTCACATTCATACACACATTCACACTCAGACACACATTCACACTCAGACACACTCACACAGTGACACACACTCACACTCAGACACACACTCACACACACTGACACTCACTCACGCTCACTCACACTCGGACACACACTCACACACGCACTGAGACCTCACACACACACTGACACTCAGTCACACTCACACACACAGACTCACTCACACTCACACTCACACTCACACACACATTAAAACTCACTCACATTCACACACACACTGACACTCACTCACACTCACTCACACTCAGATACACACTCACACTCAGACACAGATACACACTCACACTCAGACACACACTCATACTCAGACACACCCATCCTCAGTGTGTACAGCCACCACTCAGTGAGCTGCCTGGTTCAACAAACCTCCGCTTGGTGCGTGCCAGTAGCGCTGTTAAGTCTGGGTGTTGGACTTCTCTACATACGTTCTCTGATTCAGTAGAGTAGACAAGTAGTGTGCAGTTATCTTAGTAAAGTATCCCTTTACATATACTTTCATTCATCTCATTTGCTAACAATTTAAAATATCTCGCATGCATATGTTTAATGACTACCAAATAATATCCCATTTCTTTAAGTTAGAGTGTAAATAACTTTTATGAGTCATATGATTATTTTATCTAAATATCAGATTTTCTGTAATTATGGTGCGACCAGCGATTATTATATTATCCAAAAGGTGCCAAAAGAGGAAAATCTAGATATTAAAAAAATTAACTTACTAGTTGTTTCATATACTTTTAGCATGAGCTGATTGCGTGTTCATTCAGAGGGCCTTGTAATTGACTGTGTGGCAGTGCCTTGTTGTTGACGGTGAGGCGGCGCTTACCTTGTCGTTGACGGTGTGGTGGCATCTTGTTGATGGTGTGACGGTGCCTACCTTGTTGGTGTGGTGGTGCCTTGCTGTTGACGGTGTGGTGGCGCCTTGCTGTTGACGGTGTGGTGGCATCTTGTTGATGGTGTGGTGGTGCCTGCCTTCTCTTTGACGGTGTGGCAGCATCTGCCTTGACAGTGTGGCAGTGCCTGCTTTGTTGGTGACGGTGTGGCAGCACCTGCCTTGTCGTTGACAGTGTGGCACCATCTTAATGACAGTGTGGCGGTGCCTGCCTTGTCGTTGATGGTGTGGCAGCGGCTGCCTTGTCGTTGACGGTGTGGCAGTGTCTTGGTGTGGTGGCACCTGCCTTGTCGTTGATGGTGTGGCGCCATCTTGATGACAGTGTGGTGGTGCCTGCCTTGTCGTTGATGGTGTGGTGTTGCCTGCCTTGACAATATTCTGTGCTTGACAGATGCGGGCTGTGACGCGACATCTGCCACTTGGCAAAGTTTGGCGCGTGTTGCTATGCTGTGTAACCGCGCAGAGTTCAAAATGGGACAGGAGAGCCTGCCTGTCCTCAAGAGGTGAGTCATGTAGCCTTGTAATAAAAGCCCCCAAAACGCCCTACAGTTAATGGTGGGTGCGTGGGTGACCACCCGAAAACATGTGACGTTGACATTGTAGTCTAGCAACCCAGCAGTGGATGCCGTTGTTGTTATTGCACACTGTCCGGTGTGGGAGGTCCGCAGAGATACCAGGTTAAGTAAAACAACAAAAAACAACCCACAAAATTGCTTATTGTAGTAAAGCTCATGATACTTGACTGGGTGCCTCAATGTCAGGATAATGACTGAGTAATGCCAGCTGTATGGTATCCCAGGGGGTAGTACTATTAAATAGGTACCGGCAGCGCCATGAAAAATCATCAGGGAGCCCTATGTGGTCCCAAACAAATCCCAAACTAAAATAACGGGAGACAAACTAACCCCGATCCATTCACCACCCCTGGCTGACACCCCACCAGGGCTTAGCACAACACATCCCCAGGCGAGAGCCCCGTGAGGTCCCGACCGTAAAACCCACAAAAAAAACCCACTAAAGCCTGCCCACACCGAGAGCCCCGTGAGGTCCCAGACACTGCACCCACAACTGGAGACCTGTGCAGTCCTGGATACACCCGGTGTGACAACCTCGACCCCTGCGCCCATATCGGTTCTGCTTCGATCACCAATGGAGTGGGTGCTGGGGCCATGGACACTAAACTTCACACCCGCCAACCACACCCTGGTCCGGGAGCCTGCTGGCCCTGGATCGCCCATCCTGTGACGGGGGCCTGGAGGTGCAACGCGCTGCCCATGGCCCTGTTGCCGATGACACCAGTTCCCGCTTCGATCACCGGTGACGGAGGTACAGGACCGTGGGGCCCCAAGAACGTGTTGCCACCGCCGCACCACCGCACTGACGCTGCGGAGAAACCCCTGCCCCCCTGCCATCCCACAGAAGATGAAGAAAGGAGAGAAAAAAAAGAAAAATGCAAAAAAACTACCAAAGACGGGCCGTTTTAACGGCGCCGTTTATTCAATGTGGCAGTTCTGCAGCCAGTGACCGCTAGGTCACGAACACCCCACAAATGCAATCCATGAAAAAGCGCAGGAATGGTGCTTTTTTCATCAATATTCACATGCTTGTAACTATTTCTGTATGAATTTGATTTTGATGAAATTGGATAAGCTAGAAGATCAACGTCTGTTCTATCTGATGTTGGATTGAATATATAGTAAGTTTGTATTGAAGTAAAATCCATTTGTATGATCAGTGTATTTAGTGAATATTCCTTCATTACTGGTGTCAACGAAAACTACTCTGAAAACAGGATATCTTTAATGGGCTTGCGCTTCCTTGCACTACATTCCAGAAGAAGCACAATGACCTCAGCTTCCTATCCATATAGTTTGCCATAGCTCAAGAAGGTCAAGGTCAAATTCTGCAATTTAAATTATTTTGAGTTTTAAAACCCATTTGCTGAATTATAAGATATTTAAAACCTAATAAGATTTGATATGGATTGATAGACAATTTGATTCCCTTTCCAGTGATGTCAATCTTTCTATACTGCAAGTTAGTGCAAGGAGCCACAGACAGAATATTGACACCAACTTGTTTGGACCTTTGCTGACCACACTAGTTTCACAATGGCAACACCCATGTAGAAACATGAGTATGACATTGATGTCTATTGAGATATATTACAGAATATATAATCTAATATTGTGCCAAATTTGGGGAGGATCCAACCATTGCTCTACGCACGGTGAATATTTAAAGGTTTACTTGAATCAATATTTGTGGTTTCTGACACATTTAATTTGTATTTGCAATCAAAATGCAGCTTTTGATATTTTTAGCAGAATTATTGTGATAGCCAATATGCATTAGTTCCATATGCTATGTGTGCAGAATTTGAAGAAGATTCACCTATTGGATGAGCCACAGTGAGGTTTCAATACTTGATGAACAAATCTTTATTTTGTATTTTGTATGCTTTTATTTTGTATCCAATCAAAATGCACATTTTGTATTTCTAGACAGAATATTAATACGATAATGTGTATTACCCCCAGATGATGTGCACTGTCAATTTATAGAAAGTTGAACCAATTGGTTAAGCTACAATGAGCATTTAAAGATTCATCAAATTGATATATTTGGTTTTCCGAGAATTTCTTTATATGTTCAATCAAAATTCAATATTTTACATATTTCTGGATATAATATTGATATAAATAATATCTATTAGTCTTAGCGAATGGTTATTGTAATACTGTGCCAAATATGTGGTCTTTAATGTAATTTCAACGTCTACAGGAAGGAATACAAATATTGCACCCTATGCATATCTTTTAATTTCACTGCTGATACCTAATATAAAGCTATCTTACTTAAGTGCATACTGCTGTAAATCGGTGCTGGAGACCTCAGATGTTGTTAGAATATAAACCCCCAAATGATGTAGGACTTATATACTGTAGCTGTTGGACACTTTACCCTGAACCCACAGAGAGTGTAACGGCGACGCGTCCGAGTCTGCGCTATTGAAGTGTGCCGAACTATCTATTGGGAAAGTGAGGGAGTTCCGCGCCAAGCACAAGAAGGCCGTTGAGATTCCATTCAACTCAACCAACAAATACCAGGTGAGCTATTAAAAACATGCTCAGAGAAACCTTAATTAACTGTCATAACTGTGTTTTGTAGATGGGGCTCTGATGTAATCCCCGTCCTGATATGACCTTAGATGTTGCTAGGACGTAAAACAACAAACAAACAAACAAACAATCTGATGTAATTTACATGGATGAAACATCATCACGATTTCCCGGATTTCCTCGATTATATTTTATAGGGATGAAAGATCTCCGCGATTTCGCGGATTTCTGGGATTTTTACTGTAGGCCCCCTACTGCAATCTCGCAGCACGATCAGCGTATAGGCCACACTAATACGCTGTTGAAACGTCACATTACTATCATCATATACTAATATGTGGTGCAGACGCCGCAGCACTATCAGCGTATACTAGTAATATGTGTTTCAAACACTGCAGTATGTGTCGGCGTATACTAATATGTTGTTTGAAATGCCACAGCACTATCAGCGTGTACCAATATGTATGAAATCTTACTTCCGGGAATTTTCTCCGATTCCCTGACAGTGCTAAGCCTATCGCAGAATATCTGCGTTTCCGCTTTTTTTGCCGGAAACCACTTTCATCTCTGATTTTATATTTACGGATTAATGTTAAGCAAAATGTTAAGGAATCTGGATGTATATGCCATCTATTGGGTAGTTCTTATGTGACCTTGTATGATGCTACAACATAAGGAGAGGCGGTCTTGGCTGATTCCGACCACTTGTTGGATGTTGGTGTACATTAGTTGATGGCGGACAATTCTTCTCATTCCAGTGCTCCTTGTCCTATCCTTGTAATGCCAAACGCCAAGCTAGGTAGCAATGAGTATAAATTTTAAAGTCAGTTTTACTCGACTAGGGTTCGAACCTGCGTTTTCAAACTCCACGACCTGCTAAAACACAAGGCGGCCATTCAACTCACTGTCACCCCATCTGGTACATTGACGTGTCAATAATAGGTCTGGCTTTAGCTGGTCTCTCATGGTTACCGACAGGTAATGCGGGGTTGTTACAAAATCCAACCATAACTCAGTATCGCACCTTGTTCACAATCGGGACCCCTTGGCCAAATCGGTAGAGCGCGGGCCCCAGGTGCGGGAAATCGGGAGCTCGGTTCCCGGTCGAGTCAAACCAATGACTTACAAAATTTATACTTGTCGCTTCCTAGCCTGGTGCTTGGCATTAATAGGATAGAACAAGGACTGGTTAGCTCAGTATCAGGATAATGTGACAGAGTGGCATATCGGGTAATGGTGCCGATGGCCTGATTTCCCAGTGGTGCAGCACTATAATAAAGTTGACATGAGTGCGCACTGTCACAAGTCGGTACCCGCCCTGATATGACCATAGCTTTTGCCAGGGCGTAAAACTCCCCAACCAACGAAACTTGTTGACAAACTGGTGGCTTGCAGGTGTCCGTGCACGAGATGCCGGGCGACCCACGTTACCTGCTCGTCATGAAGGGTGCCCCCGAGCGCATCCTGGACCGCTGCACCACCATCCTCATCAACGGAGAGGAGAAGCCGATGACTCCCGAGTGGAAAGAGGCCTTCGAACAGTCCTACATGGAGCTGGGCGGCCTCGGGGAGCGCGTGCTCGGTAGGGTCACGTGTTCTCACTCGCATTCAGTTCGGCTTCGAGGGGTAAAACAAAATGGTGGTTTAATTGAACTTTGTACTGTTCGAATCTTCAGTGGGTAGAACAAAATAATAGCGCGTTGCATTTGTTAGCCAGGGGGGAGTGTCCACCTGTGAAGGTGTGGGTCACCCGATCGATCCTTCTCAGTGGACCCAGTTGCAGTTTGGGCTATTTTCCGTTCCAACCAGAGGTCCACAATCGGTCCATCAAAGGCTGTGTGTGATATGTTCTGTGGGAAAGTGTATATAAAAGACCCCTTGCTGCTTATCGGAAAAAGTAGCCAATGTTGCGGCAGCGGGTTTCCTCCAAGGAAATGTCAGAATGACCATATGTTTGACGTCCAACAGCCGATGATACAATAAAAAAAAAAAATTCAATGCACTCTAGAGGCGTCCTTAAATAAAACACTTTCCTTTTTGTTGGCCAGGATTCTGCGACTTCGTGCTGGACGCGGCTAAATTCCCCCGCGGCTACCCGTTCGACTCCGAGGAGGAGAACTTTCCGCTGACCGATCTGCGCTTTGTCGGGCTTATGTCGATGATCGACCCTCCACGTGCCGCCGTACCCGACGCCGTAGGAAAGTGCCGCAGTGCCGGCATCAAGGTTATCATGGTGACCGGCGACCACCCAATCACCGCCAAGGCCATCGCCAAGGGTGTCGGCATCATCTCCGAGGGCAACGAGACCGTGGAGGACATCGCGGCCCGCCTCAACATCCCAGTCAGCGAGGTCAACCCCAGGTGACTAGATGGCAGATTCCCCCCCCCCCCCCCCCCCCACCCCCGAACTGATTTATCAATTTCCAGGGTTTGATTATTTTTTAATGTTTTTGTTGTTGTAAATGTTCTATTCATCTGAACACATTTTGAATGCGCCGAGACACTGGTCTTCCAGCCGTTGAAGCGATTACATTTGGTTTGTACATGGTGATGGGGAAGTGGATTGTGCTGCAATGTGTGCAGCACACCCCATTCTGAACATAACAAGTGTGGGAGCAGCATGGGCTGTATGGTGTACAGCACAGTTAAGGTAAGATTCCTTATACGCGGAATGTGAATGCAAATGTAGCAAAAAATCAACAAGCATGGAAAGGCATAGTGGTGCTTCCATACGTCCGAATGCGAACGCGAATGCGATTGTGAATGCGGAAAATGGATCGACCCATGGACCGATCGGTGCAAATGCGAATGCGAATATTGCTGTGTTTGCCATAGAAAACAATAGTAACTTTGATCTTTCTTCACAAATTTGGAGCAAAAAACCCAAAAATGTTATAGGTGTCTTTTTTGGAGTGTTTGTTTGTTTAACAACCCCCCAAGAACAAAAAGTAAGGACCTGCTATTTGGGGTTGGCATATATCTATGCCGCACATACCACATTCGCATGCTGCATACCGCGTATATGGAATCTTAGCTTTACTCAACATCGTGAGATTCATTTATTTTTTTCTGTTTTTCATTCTACAAAGTAGTGAAACCCGAGGGAATGTGCTTTGGTTAAAGTTGCCTATTTACCACTTTAAAAGTTTACTTCCTGCCCTGTTTTCAAAAGTACATATTGGGTCGATCATCGCCATCTACTTTTCTTTAGCTGTGAGTGATTTGTATTTTAACGGGTCAACTTTAGAGATGAAGTCAAAACGTGGCGAGTTAAATGCTGGGCATCATAGGCTTCAACAGTAACATGTTGTGGTGAAGTTCCTTGAATTTCCTTGAATTTACTTTAATTTACTTTAATTAACTTTGTAGTTCTTATATGCAGCAATATATGTTTAATAACTGCACAATTACGATGGATAAGTTGGATCAAAACTACGTAAATCTTTTAGGGTTCGAAAATTTATAGCTGTAGGTTAATTAATATATTAATTCAGCAATCCATGAAACTTGCTAGAATATCCGTCTAGTCTTTGTTGTAACTGGTGAGCTTCGATGTTCATTTACTCAAGACACAATGTTCAAAAATACGTTTTGTGAGTCGCTCTGGTCTCGTGTATAAACTGCGACCCAGCAATAACGCAATGTACAGTCCCCACAACCACAGAAGGCAGGACAAAACTACAGAACATACAATAGACATTTAGAGGGCAGGGCCTTCCATCCAGTGGTGGCTTTATAAATGTACTTTGAAGCAAGTTCCTCTCAAGACATTTACATTTGGAAAAACCTAGATTTATATCAAGAATAAGTTACTTTGGGCATTTAATTTGTTTTATAATATTTACTTTAACGATGTTTATGATGGCCTACAGAGAAAGTATAGAGTGTGGGTAGGGTTCAGAAGTCGGTATATATATCAACTCTCCGAAGCAATTTTTGATAAAATTGACATCTTCTCGAATGTCTAGTTATTAATTTACAACTAGTTGCTATATATGCTTATGGTGCTGTCACATTATGATGCTTCTCGCCAATGCGCGTCGACGTATGTGATTTTTTGGCGGAACGTCTGGATACGTCAGGAAGCGTTATGCGCGCGTTGATGGACGGCGTCAGGGAATCGGCGAAGTTTTGTGCGACAACGCGCGGGTGCCAACATTATGGCGACGTATGGGGCGCATCGAGATACGTTAAACGCGCTGGAATAACGTTATGCGAACGCTAGGCATACGCAGCGCACACGTTAAGGTCGTTCCCACACATTGCACCAAACTGTTGCTTTTTTTTTGTCTGTTGTTTTACGTCATAGCAACATCTAAGGTCATATCAGGACACTGCGCCAAACCTTTTTCTTTTTTTTTCTCACAACGTCAGCCACACGCTACCAATACGTTGCGCTGACACCGACAAGTTTGACGATTAAAAATGATTTTGCGTGTTGGTGGCGCACCGGCGAGAAGCGTCATAATGTGACAGCACCATTAATTGTGTGTAACTATTTATGCTACCTGTTACGGTTAAGTCTAATGACTTGTTTTCGTTGCTATACAGTAATAGTCTCAGTTCCCTTGTCCTTTCAGTTGTGTAACTATCTACTGTATGCATTCTTTCTCGGTTTGTAAGCATTTTTCTGGAGATTAATTTACTTGTTTGTAAATATAGTTTATTCGTTGAATATTTTACGTCCTGGCAACATCTGAGGTCATATCAGGACGGATTCATTGAATACAATCTTTTGTCAGCGCCGTCGCATTGGTGTTCGGGTCCCGTGACAAAAGTTAGTTACCGTATATCTATATGAAGACCAATATTGCCAGATCAAAGTCAGCTGAAATAACAATATTCTATAATATACGGTACTCCGATGAAGTTAATGCAGGGTAGGGCAGTAACTTATTTTTCCTACTTGCCCAATCGGGCAAGTGACTGAATTTTCTACTTGCCCGAGTAGCAAAACTACGTGCCCAAGCCCAAATCAGCCAATTGAAACTGAAATCTACCTCAGATCATAAAAATATTGACTTGCCTGTTCGGGCAAGTCACTGAAAACTTCACCTGCCCGACAGAGTGGAGTAGGTGCCCCAGGAAACCGGGCAGCCCTTATTGTCCTACCCTGTTTAAATGGCTTCATACCCCGACCTCACAAAGTCACAGCGTAAGCTGAATATCTCTACTAACACTATTGCATGGGGTAAGTATGTACCGAAATGTCGCAAATGTGGCACACCGAAAAACTAATGTAATTAAGGCTATCCGCTACCAACTTAGATGACAAGGCAACTACCAAATTGAGACTATTGCTGTTCAGTGATGAATACAAACCATGATGCGACTTACTCATTATGGACTGGGTAAATAAACTATCACCAACAAAAGGGAAAAAAAGGAAGTTAATGGCTGGTCACATGACTTTCAGGGACGCCAAGGCATGCGTGGTGCATGGGTCTGACCTGCGCGACATGACCCCTGCGCAGATAGATGACATCCTGCGGAACCACACAGAGATCGTCCTGGCGCGCACCTCCCCCCAGCAGAAGCTCATCATTGTCGAAGGCTGCCAACGTCAAGGCGCCATCGTCGCAGTCACAGGTCAGTAGACTGGATGGCTGAGCGTGTTGAGCCTCCGTCTCCCAGTTTGGTTGGTAGATCGCAGGATTCAAAACCTGATTGGGTCAAAGCAATGACCTACAAATTTATACTTGCTCTTCCTAGCCTGGTGCTCGGCATTAATAGGATAGGGCAAGGACTGGTTGGCTCAATGTCGGGATAATGTGACCGAGTGGGATATCGAATCATTATGCTAGTTAGTAAAGAAAAACATCAAAAGTAATATGAAATGTGTATGGTAGGCACAAAAATAAATGCTATTAACAACCCATACATGGTGAAGGATCAGTGGAGTATGATGATGCGCATTGGCAGCGCCAATTAACATGGGGAGTAGTGATCCGAACGACCATAAAACTTAACCACCGTTCAGTATTATATATATCACAGTTATATAGACAACAGGAAATGAAAACTGCTGACTAAGCATCGTGCATCCCCTCCAGGTGACGGTGTAAATGACTCGCCTGCTCTGAAGAAAGCCGACATCGGCGTTGCCATGGGGATTGCTGGCAGCGACGTGTCGAAACAAGCGGCCGACATGATCCTTCTCGACGACAACTTTGCGTCAATTGTCACCGGCGTAGAAGAGGGTAAGGCCTATCTGTACTTCATACACAAACTTCAACTTGCTCAGTCGCAAACAGGAAGCAGTTTCTAGGTCTAAGTTATTTTATCAGATGCATGGCATGTCGAATATGAGGCGTCCGCAGTGTTAAAAATGAGGTGGAAAGGCCATAGTGAGGAAGTAGGGTGATTAGTGTGGGAAAGTGGAGGGGACGGTGGGAAAGTGGGGGGTGGGAAAGTGGAGGGGGCACTGGGAAAGTGGGGTGGTCAATGTGGGGAAAGTGGGGCATGACTGGGAAATAGGGTGTGAAGTGTGGGAAAGTGGGGCGGTCAGTGTGGGGAAAGTGGGGCGGTCAGTGTGGGGAAAGTGGGGCGGTCAGTGTGGGACAGTGGGGGGGGAAAGGGGGCGGTCAGTGTGGGGACAGTGGGACGGTCAGTGGGACAGTGGGGTGGGGACAGTGTGGCGGTCAGTGTGGGGACAGGGGGTGGTCAGTGTGGGGACGGTGCGACGTCAGTGTGGGGACAGTGTGGGGGGGGGAGTGGGGCGGTCAGCATGGAGACGGTGGGAAGGTCACTGTGGGGACAGTGGGGTGGTCAGTGTGGGGACAGTGGGGCGGTCAGTGTGGGGACAGTGGGGCGGTCAGCATGGAGACGGTGGGAAGGTCACTGTGGGGTCAGTGTGGTGACAGTGGGGCGGTCAGTGTGGGGAGAGTGGGGCAGTCAGTGTGGGGACAGTGGGATGGTCAGTGTGGGCACAGTGGGGCGGTCAGTGTGGGGAGAGTGGGGCGGTCAGTGTGGTGACAGTGGGACGGTCAGTGTGGGGACAGTGGGACGGTCAGTGTGGTGACAGTGGGACGGTCAGTGTGGTGACAGTGGGGCGGTCAGTGTGGTGACAGTGGGGCAGTCAGTGTGGTGACAGTGGGGCAGTCAGTGTGGGCACAGTGGGGTGGTCAGTGTGGGGACAGTGCGACGGTCACTGTGGGGACAGTGCGACGGTCAGTGTGGGGACAGTGGGGCGGTGAGCATGGAGACGGTGGGAAGGTCACTGTGGGGACAGTGGGGTGGTCAATGTGGGGACAGTGGGGCAGTCAGTGGGGGGGACAGTGGGGCGGTCAGCATGGAGACGGTGGGAAGGTCACTGTGGGGACAGTGGGTGGTCAGTGGGGGGACAGTGGGTGGTCAGTGTGGGGACAGTGGGGCGGTCAGTGTGGGGACAGTGGGGCAGTCAGTGTGGTGACAGTGGGGCAGTGAGTGTGGTGACAGTTGGGCGGTCCGTGTGGGGACAGTGGGGCGGGCAGTGTGGGGACAGTGCAACGGTCAGTGTGGGGACAGTGGCGCGGTCAGTGTGGTGACAGTGGGGTGGTCAGTGTGGTGACAGTGGAGCAGGCAGTCTGGGGACAGTGGGGCGGTCAGTGTGGTGACAGTGGGGCGGTCAGTGTGGGGACTTGGGGTAGTGCATGCGGTCAGTGTGGTGACATGGGCGGTCAGTGGGGACATGTGGGGTGTCAGTGTGGGGACAGTGGGGCGGTCAGTGTGGTGACAGTGGGGCGGTCAGTGTGGTGACAGTGGGGCGGTCAGTGTGGGGACAGTGGGGCGGTCAGTGTGGGGACAGTGGGGCGGTCAGTGTGGGGATAGTGGGGCGGTCAGTGTGGGGACAGTGGGACACTCAGTGTGGTGACAGTGGGGCGGTCAGTGTGGGGACAGTGGGGCGGTCAGTGTGGGGACAGTGGGGCGGTCAGTGTGGTGACAGTGGGCCAATCAGTGTGGGGACAGTGGGCCGGTCAGTGTGGTGACAGTGGGACGGTCAGTGTGGGGACAGTGGGGTGCTCAGTGTGGGGACAGTGGGGCGGTCAGTGTGGGGACAGTGGGGTGGTCAGTGTGTGCAGAGAAGCAGCTTGTGGCATTCTAGTTATGTATACATGTTTGTACCTAGATCCATGAATGATTTGTTATAGATCTAGCTATGACGTGCCCTACACAGGTAACTGGTGACACTGAGACCCTGTTTGATCACCCACAGGCAGGCTCATCTTCGACAATCTGAAGAAGTCGATCGCCTACACCCTCACCTCAAACATCCCCGAAATCTCTCCCTTCCTCCTCTTCATCCTGGCCGACGTGCCCCTGCCCTTGGGAACCATCACCATCCTGTGCATTGATCTCGGGACCGACCTTGTCCCCGCCATCTCCTTGGCCTACGAGCAGGCTGAGAGCGACATTATGAAACGCCAGCCCCGTGATCCTCTCCACGACAAGCTCGTGAACAACAGGCTGATCGGCATGGCCTATGGGCAGATCGGCATGATCCAGGCCTCGGCCGGCTTCTTCGTCTACATCGTCATCCTCGCCGAGAACGGCTTCCGGCCTTCGCGTCTCTTAGGCATCCGGCAAAGCTGGGACTCGAAGGCCATCAACGACCTGAGGGACTCATATGGGCAGGTACGTGTGACTTTACTACTGAACAAATAAGGCATTTGTTTTAATATGTCTACTCAAGGGTCATTAAAATATTACATAATAATGACCTGAGGGATTCGAATGGGTAGGCGCATGCAGCTTTACTACCGAACAAATAAGTTGTTTTAGTACATGTACTTAGGGACTCGTATGGGTAGGTGCATGTGGCTTTACTAGTTACTACCAAACAAATAAAACGTTTATTTTATACAGCTTAGGGTCCGTTCAAATATTATGTAATCTCATTTTGGTCAGAATCAGACACCCACCTACCGGCCACGTTGTAACACTCTAGCACTAGACCATGCACCACATAAAGCTTGGACCTACACCCACCTCCCCAACCCCATTAAGCATTACGTCATTGAATGGTCCCTTAATGCAAATCTTATAGCCAGCACACTTCTACAATTGCCTAGTTGAGTTATCTTCAGTTACTTCACTTCGTATTGTTGCGGATGTATGCTAAGTGAGGCGTTGCACTGACCCTGTGGTGCTGGTGTTGCGTTGACTCTGTGGCTAAGAGTTGTGTTGGTGTTGCATTGACCCTGTGGCTAAGCATCGTGATCGCATTGCATTGACCCTGTGGCTAAGCATTGTGCTGGTGTTGCATTGACCCTGTGGCTAAGTGTGGTGCTGGTGTTGCATTGACCCTGTGGTCTGTGTGGTGCTGGTGTTGCATCGACCCTGTGGCTAAGTGTGGTGCTGGTGTTGCATTGACCCTGTGGTCTGTGTGGTGCTGGTGTTGCATCGACCCTGTGACTAAGCGTGGTGCTGGTGTTGCATTGACCCTGTGGCTAAGGGTGGTGCTGGTAGTGCATTGACCCTGTGGCTAAGTGTGGTGCTGGTGTTGCATTGACCCTGTGGCTAAGTGTGGTGCTGGTGTTGCATTGACCCTGTGGCTAAGTGTTGTGCTGGTGTTGTGTTGACCCTGCGGCTCTGCGTGGTGCTGGTGTTGCATTGACCCTGTGGCTAAGTGTGGTGCTGGTGTTGCTTTGACCCTGTGGCTAAGGGTGGTGCTGGTGTTGCTTTGACCCTGTGGCTAAGTGTGGTGCTGGTGTTGCATTGACCCTGCGGCTCTGCATGGTGCTGGTGTTGCATTGACCCTGTGGCTAAGTGTGGTGCTGGTGGTGCATTGACCCTGTGGCTAAGTGTGGTGCTGGTGGTGCATTGACCCTGTGGCTCTGTGTGGCGCTGGTGGTGCATTGATCCTGTGGCTCTGTGTGGCGCTGGTGGTGCATTGATCCTGTGGCTGTGTGTGGCGCTGGTGTTGCAATGACCCTGTGGCTAAGGGTGGTGCTGGTGTTGCATTGACCCTGTGGCTAAGTGTGGTGCTGGTGGTGCATTGACCCTGTGGCTAAGTGTGGTGCTGGTGGTGCATTGACCCTGTGGCTCTGTGTGGCGCTGGTGGTGCATTGACCCTGTGGCTCTGTGTGGCGCTGGTGGTGCATTGATCCTGTGGCTCTGTGTGGCGCTGGTGGTGCATTGACCCTGTGGTCTGTGTGGCGCTGGTGTTGCAATGACCCTGTGGCTAAGGGTGGTGCTGGTGTTGCATTGACCCTGTGGCTAAGGGTGGTGCTGGTAGTGCATTGACCCTGTGGCTAAGTGTGGTGCTGGTGTTGCATTGACCCTGTTGCTAAGTGTGGTGCTGGTGTTGCATTGACCCTGTGGCTAAGTGTGGTGCTGGTGTTGCTTTGACCCTGTGGCTAAGTGTGGCGCTGGTGTTGCATCGACCCTGTGGATAAGTGTGGTGCTGGTGTTGCATTGAGCCTGTGGCTAAGCATTGTGATGGCATTGCATTGACCCTGTGGCTAAGTGTGGTGCTGGTGTTGCATTCCCCCACCCCGCATTGACCCTGTGGTCTGTGTGGTGCTGGTGTTGCATCGACCCTGTGGCTAAGCGTGGTGCTGGTGTTGCATTGACCCTGTGGTCTGTGTGGTGCTGGTGTTGCATTGACCCTGTGGCTAAGCGTGGTGCTGGTGTTGCATTGACCCTGTGGCTAAGTGTGGTGCTGGTTGTTGCATTGACCCTGTGGCTAAGTGTGGTGCTGGTGTTGTGTTGACCCTGCGGCTCTGCGTGGTGCTGGTGTTGCATTGACCCTGTGGCTAAGTGTGGTGCGGTGTTTGCTTTGACCCTGTGGCTAAGGGTGGTGCTGGTGTTGCTTTGACCCTGTGGCTAAGTGTGGTGCTGGTGTTGCATTGACCCTGCGGCTCTGCATGGTGCTGGTGTTGCATTGACCCTGTGGCTAAGTGTGGTGCTGGTGGTGCATTGACCCTGTGGCTAAGTGTGGTGCTGGTGGTGCATTGACCCTGTGGCTCTGTGTGGCGCTGGTGGTGCATTGATCCTGTGGCGCTGGTGGTGCATTGATCCTGTGGCTGTGTGTGGCGCTGGTGGTGCATTGATCCTGTGGCTTAGGTTTGGTGCTGGTTGTGGCATTGACCTGTGGCCTAGTGTGGTGCTGGTGGTGCATTGACCCTGTGGCTAGTGTGGTGGATGGTGGTGCATTGACCCTGTGGCTCTGTGTGGCGCTGGTGGTGCAATTGACCCTGTGGCTCTGTGTGGCGCGGTGAGTGCATTGATCCTGTGGCTCTGTGTGGCGCTTGGTGGTGCATTGACCTGTGGTCGGTGTGGCGATGGTGTTGCATATGACCCGTGGTTATGGGTCGGTGCTGGTGTTGCATGACCCTGTGGCTAAGGGTCTGGTGTGGTAGTGCGTGGACCATGTGGTAAGTGTGGTGCTGGTGTTTGCATGTTGACCCTGTTGCTAAGTGTGGTGCTGGTGTGCATTGACCTGTGGCTAAGTGTGGTGCTGGTGTTGCTTTGGACCCTGTGGCTAGGTGTGGCGCTGGTGTTGCATGACTGTGGATAAGTGTGGTGCTGGTGTTTCATTGAGGCCTGTGGCTAAGCATTGTGATGGCATTGCATTGACCTAGTGGGCTAGTGTGGTGTGGTGGTTGCAGTGACCCTGTGTCTGTGTGGGCTGTTGTTGCATCGGACCCTGTGGTATGTGTGGTGCGGTGTTTGCATTGTACCCTGTGGTCTGTGTGGGCTGGTTGTTGCATCGACCCTGAATGACTAAGCTGGTGCTGGTGTTGATTGAACCTGTGGCTAAGGGTGGTGTGGTACTAGTTGCATTGACCTGTGGCTAAGTGTGGTGCTGTGTTTGCAGTGACCCTGTGGTAAGTGTGGTGCTGGTGTTGCATTGCCCTTGTGGCTAAGTGTTGTGCTGGTGTTGTGTTGACCCATGGGCTCTGGTGGTGCTGGTGTTGCATTGGACCCGTGGCTAAAGTGTGGTGCTGGTGTTGCCTTTGACACTGTGGCTAAGGTGGTGCTGGTGTTGCTTTGAACCTAGTGGCTAAGTGGGTTGCTGGTGTTTGCATTGACCATTGCGGCTCTGATGGTGCTTGGTGTTGCATTGACCCTTTGGCTAAGACAGTGTGGTGCTGGTGGTGGCATTGCGACCCTGTGGCTAAGTGTTGGTGTGGGTGGTGCAATTGACCCTGTGGGCTCTGTGTGGCGCTGGTGGTGCATTGATTCTGTGGCGCTGGTGGTTGCATTGATCCTGTGGCTCTGTGTGGCGCTGGTGGTTGCATTGATCATGTGGCGCTGTGGTGGCATGTGTTCCTGTGGCTGTGTGTGGGCTGTGTTGCAAATGCCTGTGGCTAAGGTGGTGCTGGTGTTGCATTGACCCTGTGGGCTAAGGGTGTGCTGGTGTTGCATTGGACCCTGTTGGAAGCAGCTTGTGGCATTCTAGTTATGTATACATGTTTGTACCTAGATCCATGAATGATTTGTTATAGATCTAGCTATGACGTGCCCTACACAGGTAACTGGTGACACTGAGACCCTGTTTGATCACCCACAGGCAGGCTCATCTTCGACAATCTGAAGAAGTCGATCGCCTACACCCTCACCTCAAACATCCCCGAAATCTCTCCCTTCCTCCTCTTCATCCTGGCCGACGTGCCCCTGCCCTTGGGAACCATCACCATCCTGTGCATTGATCTCGGGACCGACCTTGTCCCCGCCATCTCCTTGGCCTACGAGCAGGCTGAGAGCGACATTATGAAACGCCAGCCCCGTGATCCTCTCCACGACAAGCTCGTGAACAACAGGCTGATCGGCATGGCCTATGGGCAGATCGGCATGATCCAGGCCTCGGCCGGCTTCTTCGTCTACATCGTCATCCTCGCCGAGAACGGCTTCCGGCCTTCGCGTCTCTTAGGCATCCGGCAAAGCTGGGACTCGAAGGCCATCAACGACCTGAGGGACTCATATGGGCAGGTACGTGTGACTTTACTACTGAACAAATAAGGCATTTGTTTTAATATGTCTACTCAAGGGTCATTAAAATATTACATAATAATGACCTGAGGGATTCGAATGGGTAGGCGCATGCAGCTTTACTACCGAACAAATAAGTTGTTTTAGTACATGTACTTAGGGACTCGTATGGGTAGGTGCATGTGGCTTTACTAGTTACTACCAAACAAATAAAACGTTTATTTTATACAGCTTAGGGTCCGTTCAAATATTATGTAATCTCATTTTGGTCAGAATCAGACACCCACCTACCGGCCACGTTGTAACACTCTAGCACTAGACCATGCACCACATAAAGCTTGGACCTACACCCACCTCCCCAACCCCATTAAGCATTACGTCATTGAATGGTCCCTTAATGCAAATCTTATAGCCAGCACACTTCTACAATTGCCTAGTTGAGTTATCTTCAGTTACTTCACTTCGTATTGTTGCGGATGTATGCTAAGTGAGGCGTTGCACTGACCCTGTGGTGCTGGTGTTGCGTTGACTCTGTGGCTAAGAGTTGTGTTGGTGTTGCATTGACCCTGTGGCTAAGCATCGTGATCGCATTGCATTGACCCTGTGGCTAAGCATTGTGCTGGTGTTGCATTGACCCTGTGGCTAAGTGTGGTGCTGGTGTTGCATTGACCCTGTGGTCTGTGTGGTGCTGGTGTTGCATCGACCCTGTGGCTAAGTGTGGTGCTGGTGTTGCATTGACCCTGTGGTCTGTGTGGTGCTGGTGTTGCATCGACCCTGTGACTAAGCGTGGTGCTGGTGTTGCATTGACCCTGTGGCTAAGGGTGGTGCTGGTAGTGCATTGACCCTGTGGCTAAGTGTGGTGCTGGTGTTGCATTGACCCTGTGGCTAAGTGTGGTGCTGGTGTTGCATTGACCCTGTGGCTAAGTGTTGTGCTGGTGTTGTGTTGACCCTGCGGCTCTGCGTGGTGCTGGTGTTGCATTGACCCTGTGGCTAAGTGTGGTGCTGGTGTTGCTTTGACCCTGTGGCTAAGGGTGGTCCTGGTGTTGCTTTGACCCTGTGGCTAAGTGTGGTGCTGGTGTTGCATTGACCCTGCGGCTCTGCATGGTGCTGGTGTTGCATTGACCCTGTGGCTAAGTGTGGTGCTGGTGGTGCATTGACCCTGTGGCTAAGTGTGGTGCTGGTGGTGCATTGACCCTGTGGCTCTGTGTGGCGCTGGTGGTGCATTGATCCTGTGGCGCTGGTGGTGCATTGATCCCTGTGGCGTGTGTGTGGGGGTGGTGTTGCAATGACCCTGTGGAAGGGTGGTGCTGGTGTTGCATTGACCCTGTGGCTAAGGGTGGTGCTGGTAGTGCATTGACCCTGTGGCTAAGTGTGGTGCTGGTGTTGCATTGACCCTGTTGCTAAGTGTGGTGCTGGTGTTGCATTGACCCTGTGGCTAAGTGTGGTGCTGGTGTTGCTTTGACCCTGTGGCTAAGTGTGGCGCTGGTGTTGCATCGACCCTGTGGATAAGTGTGGTGCTGGTGTTGCATTGAGCCTGTGGCTAAGCATTGTGATGGCATTGCATTGACCCTGTGGCTAAGTGTGGTGCTGGTGTTGCATTGACCCTGTGGCTAAGTGTGGTGCTGGTGTTGCATTGACCCTGTGGCTAAGTGTGGTGCTGGTGTTGCATTGGCCCTGTGGTCTGTGTGGTGCTGGTGTTGCATTGACCCTGTGGCTAAGTGTGGTGCTGGTGTTGCATTGACCCTGTGGCTAAGTGTGGCGCTGGTGGTGCATTGACCCTGTGGCTAAGCATGGTGCTGGTGTTGTGTTGACCCTGTTGCTAAGCATGGTGCTGGTGTTGTGTTGACCCTGCGGCTCTGCATGGTGCTGCTGGTGCATTGACCCTGTGGCTCTGTGTGGTGCTGATGTTGCATTGACCCTGTTGCTAAGCGTGGTGCTGGTGTTGTGTTGACCCTGCGGCTCTGTGTGGTGCTGGTGTTGCATTGACCCTGTTGCTAAGCATGGTGCTGGTGTTGTGCTGACCCTGCGGCTCTGCGTGGTGCTGGTGGTGCATTGACCCTGTTGCTAAGCATGGTGCTGGTGTTGTGTTGACCCTGCGGCTCTGCGTGGTACCAGTGCTGGCATTCCCCTGATCCTGCCGGAAGCTGTCACCTGTGCCGTCTCATTACAGGAGTGGACCTACGCACAGCGCAAAGTGCTCGAGTACACGTGCCACACGGCCTTCTTCGTCGCCATCGTCGTCGTGCAGTGGGCCGACTTGATGATCTGCAAGACGCGCCGCAACTCCATCATCCACCAGGGCATGATGAACCACCACATGACCTTCGGGCTCTTCTTCGAGACGACCCTGGCGGCCTTCCTCGCCTACTGCCCCGGCCTGGACAAGGGCCTGCGGATGTATCCACTCCGGTGAGTCCACTTTACCTTGTGGGCGTCGTCCTGATGTGACCTTAGATGTTGCCAGGACGTAAAACTCCAACCAACCAATCCTGGGGGTGCTCTACGACAATTTGTTGTCATTGGTACATTAGTTGATTAAAACTGCATAGTCCGATGAAATATCAAATTTTCTAAACTAAACCAATAATCTAGATTTGATTTGACATATCTCACTTAGATACTGATGCACTTATTAAGCACTTGTTTCTGCGTAGAAGGCAATACTGAGTCAATTTAACAGAACCTGTTACTGCAGAAGTCTATGGTGTCAGAGTTTTTGACAAGCTTGCCAAAACTAATTTTCCATGTTTGCGCTCAAAATATCTCAAAAGTTTACCATAAAAAATAAAAGTAACTTTGAACTAATGTAAAGTAGATTCTAGTGATCGATCTAATATACTTATCTCAGAAAAAATACAGAAATTCAAAACCATCGGACTATGCAACTTTAAGCGGGGGAATTTAAAATCGCGGACAATTGGTCTTCTTCATTCCACCGCTCCCTGCCTTATCCTAGCAATGTTGAATGCCAGCTTAAAGTTGCAAAGTCCAATGGTTTTGAGTTCTGTCATTTTCTGAGTTAAATATATTAAATTGATTGTTATAGCTTCCCTTACTTTAGTTTGAAATAACTTTTATTTTAAATGTCTAACTTTTGAGATATTTGAAGTGCAACCTTCCACAAATAATTTTGGCAAGCACGCCAAAACTCTGACACCATGCCCAAACTCTGACTGCAGTAACAGGTTCTATTAAATCGGCTCTGTATGCCCTTCTATGTGGTGACAAGTGTTCAATAAGTGCACCAGCATCTAAGTTAGATATGTAGAATCAAATCTGGATAATTGATTTGGTTTTGAAAATTTAATGTTTTCATCGGACTATGCAGCTTTAAGTAGTGAAAAGTATAAATTTTTAACTCATTGGTTTGATTCAACCAGGGTTCTATTCCATGACCTACCTCAACGAGAGGCAGGCGCTCAACTCATTTTGCCATCCCATCTGGTTAACATGCTTGAATCAAATGTTTAAAAAATGTACCTGGCTATGTGGCCGTGAAGAGGGCACCTGCTTCTCCTGCCGGAGGTCGCAGGATCAATCCCCTGCCGAGTCAAACCAACGACTCACAAACGCTGATACTTTCCAATACCTGACCTTTCGCTCGGCATTTCTAGTATAGGCATACTGGTTAGCTCAGTGTGTGAGTAATCCAACTGAATGGGGTATCGGGTCATGGTGCCGGCAGTGGTACATCCCAGTGAGGCAGCACTATAAAACCACCATCTGTGTGCACTGTCACAGGATGGTACTCGTCCAGATATGACCTTTTGTTATTGCTGCCGATTGTTGTTGGTGTCGGTGACCATAAACCCCACGTGTACGTGTCCGTGTACGTGTCCGTGTGGGTATGCAGGTATTGCAATACCTCAGGGAGTTTGACGCCCCTGCCCTGCAGAGTTGTAAACCACTGCCTTGTGGTACAGGTTCTTGAGAGAACCGAAGGCTAAGGGAGCAAACCCTGAACAGAAAACCATGTCACTGTGGCAGCATTAAGGGTGGTTGATGTATAGAACTCCCAACATCTCCCGACCAGCCACTGCAGGGACAAATAGTTTTGCGCCTGTCTGGACATGTTCTTGCCAGTGTGAAACCTCTACTTGCTCCCCGAGATAGTGCCGCTGGTAACTTGTAAAAGCCAACAGCACTTCAACACTTTTGCAGGCAGCTTTCATGAAATGTACTTAGTTAAATGGAGAGCGGCAGTCAAGTAATGAAAGCAGTCTTTGTTGCATCGCGACCGACAGCATGATGATGATGTGTCCGTAAGCAAACTTACCGTGTCACTTCTTACTCTTCCAGCTGGACCTGGTGGCTGCCGGCCATGCCCTTCTCTCTGGTGATCTTCGTATACGACGAGTCCCGGAAGTACATCCTACGGCGCTACCCGGGCGGCTGGCTGGAGCAGGAGACCTACTACTAGACACTGCCTTCCTCCAGTGGGTGGTGCCTGCCTGCTGGGAGCTGCCCTGTGTGCTGCATCAGGCTGGCACCGTCATCTCATCACCTGCACAGCACCGCCCCCCCCCCCCACCAGCAGCAGCAGCACCACCACCACCACCACGTGGCCAGCACCACCACCAACCACCAGCTCTGCTGTGCTTTGAAAGACATTCCAAGAGTCAGTGACTGGGTGGATTCGATATTCACGCTATGCTATTAGACTGAACCCACACAACACCAACAACTACTACAACTACACTACAACTCGGGAGCAGCCTGTATGCGGTCCATGTGCTCAAAGCGCGGATTCTTGAAGGGTCGGGGTGGAATGGCACGCTACGACCAGTGCCGCGCGTGCGCACTCAGCTGCCCGCTTTTACACGAGCCACGTTCTCTGTAATATAGACTGTGTTTTAGGCTGTATCGTGGCACAGCCCGCCCTCCGCACCGCCCTCCACCCTCACCCCTCAACCCCTCCCCCTTCCTTCCTTCCTCTTCCCCTTCCTTCCCCTTCCTTCCCCTTCCTCCCCCTTCCTTCCTTTTCCTTCCTTTTCCTTCCTTTTCCTTCCTTTTCCTTCCTTTTCCTTCCTTCCCCTTTCCCCCCCCTTCCCCTATTTCCTTCCCCTATTTCCTTCCCCTATTTCCTTCTCCCCTCCCCTTCCCCCTCCCTTCCTTCCTTCCCCTTCTCATTCCCTCCACTCCCCTGGCCTTCCCTTCCCTCCCTCCTCCCTCCCTCCCTCCTCCTTCCCTCCCTCCCCACTCCCCCCACTCCCCCCCTACCTCTCCCTCCTCCCTCCCCCCCTCCCTCCCCCCTCCTCCCTCTCCCTCCTCCCTCCCCTCCCTCCCTCCCTCCCCTCTCCTCCCTCTACCTCGCCCCGCACCTCTCTACCCCCCTCCCACCTCACCCCCCACCTCACCCCCACCTCCCCCCTCTCACCCTGCCACCCCCACCCCCCTCTTTCCTCCCCTCCTCCTTCCTCCTCCTCCCCGCCCCGCCCGGCGGCTTTTCTCGGCCCCCTTGTACAGACCCCGTAGCCGTCAGCACGTCCACACGGTCGGCATCACCGCTTAATGGTCACGTAATGCGGACTATGTTCATTTATTTAATCCTTTCCACTCTTTTGGCGTATTTGAGAAGAAAAAAAAAACCTAAGCAAATGTTGTAATTATTCCGTTGGAATATCATTATACGCTCAGTTAACTAATCGATTATCTGACTAGTGGGTTTGATAAAGGAGTAAGCGAGATTGGGATGTGATTAATTCACAGTTTTATACCAGCGTGTCTGATAGACTATCTAAGGTTGACTGTAGGAACCACTTCGAGTACGTGTTGACACTTAATGACAGTACTTTTAGTGTTCGCTAACAACCAAGTTGTTTGTTTAGCCTTACTGTGAGTGCATTTTACACGGTCTTACTTCAACGGGTTCCGACCCGCGTTCCGGGGACGCCCTTCCGGTAGGTGGCGGACGGACGCAGCCCGCCAGCGCCCCCCAGCGGCGTGCCCAGTGTGGTCCCTCTAAATACTCTTAAATGCAAAAAAAAAAACAATCCACCAGAACTGTTTTAGCTTTGACCACCCATCTCCCTCGTGTAATTAAACTCCCACCCGCAGTACTAGGGTTCTTTGTAGACAACTTGCAGCACTCTGCTTTATAATCTTTTACAGTTTTTGTGTAGTGGAATGTTTGTGTTCAAAAAGATTTTAAAAAGAAAGAAAAAAAAGACTACGTAAGATACAATAAAATGACTGTACTTGTACAATATGAGTGTTCGATGCTTAGGTTAATATTACAGCGTCAAATTTGTTAAAACATTGCACTTATCTAGGTTTGGTGCTCTATATCCAAGTTTGATTTTAATGCACTTATTAAACAGTTGTTGCATGGAAGAAATATCAAGTCAATGTAATCGAACATGTCATTACCGAAGCCTATAGTGTTCACCATTTCGCTGTGCATACCAAGAATACATTTACATGTTTTTACTTCAAATATAACCGAAGTTAGCCATTTATAATAAATTACGTCAAACTAAAGTAAAGTTGATTCTAACATTCAATCTCATATAATTATCTAAATGTGGCCAAACATAAAAAAAGCATAGGACTGTGCAACTGAAGCCATTCAACTATATACTGTGCAACTTTAGCCGTTCAACTTTTAAAAATATTTTATTTGACTAATTATTCTTTATATGCCCCAACAAGGAAGACCGGGTGGAATGGCCGAAAGGGTAAACACCCGCCTCGTGGGTTCGATCCCGGTGCTAAATAGTTAGATCAAATGCTTAGAGGTCATAGCCGGCTACTTCTGAGGCGAATAATTGATGAAATCATGTAGTGTAATTGAGAGCAGCTAGGTTTCCCTGTCTGTGGGGAACCCCTCTAGGTCACGTGATGTGGGAATCCCACCCATGATGTCATTCATACATTACATACATTACATACCTTAGCACTCCTCCATATTCGGTTGTATACTGAAAAACTAAGCAAAGGTGTGCTTGGTGAAACCTTTTTCGGCATACAGCTGTGGCACAAATAACTATTTGGGGTTTGTTTGTCTCTCAGTGCGCAATGCCGGGCGACTTTAACAGAAGTAATAGGCCGGTCACATTACGACGCTTCTCGCCAGTGTGCCGCCAATGCGCAAAATCACTTTTAATCGTCGAGATAGGTCAAACTTTTCGGCGTCAGTGCAATGTATTGGTAGCATGCGGCCGACGTTGTGATAAAAGTTTGGTGTGCCGTCCTGATATGACCTTAGATGTTGGTAGGATGTAAAACAACAAAAAGCAACCGTTTGGCTACACATGTGGGAATGACCCTCACGTGCGCGGGGCGTGTGCTAGCATTCGGATAACGTTATTCCAGCGATGTCGACATGCTTCTGACGTCGCCAACGTGCTTCTGACATCGCCGTAATGTTGCCACCCGCGCGTTGTTGGTCGTCGAAAGTTTTGCGCAAGCACAAAACTTTGCCGATCCGATGACGTGTGTCGCCAGCCCTCGTCGACCGTCGCCGTCCATTAACGAATACCAACGCGCGCGTAATTCTTCCTGACGTTGCGCCAAAAAGTGAAAAACGTTGACACGCGTTGGCGAGAAGCGTCGTAATGTGACAGCACCATAAAGTGGGCATAAACTACACCAGTTTCGCACCCGTTTTTCGGAGTACACTGTATCTATAATTCCAATATTGTACTGTGGGATAAACGGCACTTTCATATACTGTAGGGTAGACATTGGAATGTCACCTCATATATCAAATGAAAGGTATTGCCTTTCTCTATCAGGTAGCACAGCAGGTCATTTGGTGCCGCATAGGCCTTATGTTATGGTGGAGTCACACTACGACGCTTCTCGCCGGCGACGTGTGGTGTTTTTGGGCGAAAATGGGTGAAATATCGAGACACGCTGGGGGCGCGTTATGCGTGCGTCGGTACACGTCGGTACATTTTCTTTGACCTTGACGATCGGCGCAAAACGCCGACGTACGTTCCCTGTCGCCCAAGGTTTTAAGCATGTCAAAAAAAAAAAAAACGACCACCAGCACGCGCAAATATATGGGTAAGGACGTTAGGCGCGCATCGCGATGCGTTGGACGCGCCGGATTAACGTTATGGGACCGCTAGGAAGACGGCGCGCGTGCGGGAGGGTCGTTGCTCACACGTTGCGACAAACTGGGGTGTTTTTGTTTTATGCCCTAGCAACATTTAAGGTTAGATGAAGACGTCACGCCAAACCTTCTTTTTTTTTTCCTCACGCGTCGACACCCGTTGGCTGCGCACGAATAACGCGCCGCGCTGACGCCAAACTTTTTCCCCAAACCGCCGAAAAGTTAGACGCGCAAGATTTTATTTTCAACGCTGACGGGTCGCCGGGAAAAGCGTCATAGTGTGACTGCACCATAAGCGATTTGCTATCTAAACGTGAAGCATTTAATGAGTCCAATTTATTAAGACATTTCTTGCCCTCACTGAGCAACTACAGTCAAGAATGGTTTTGAAGCTTTTGCTTCAAAACCATTCTTGACTGTAGTTCACACATTAGGTATTTGCTGCCACCAGAATCATGCGCCTATCGTTGTAGGAATGGATTTATGCTACTTTAAATCTGATTGGGATTCCCTCCCGAACCGTTTTAGTGAGCATCACATTCCAACTTATTGACATCATGCATTGCTCTTACAAAGAGATGAATCGCGACTTCAAATAGTTCCTGCAGTCTACTGCCACAAGAATCGCAATCCCATCATTAGGAGACAGGTAGTTATGCTTCTTTGAACTTGGTTAAGATTCCTATTTTAAAATGTCAAATTAATGTTCCCCGTAGATCTATACCACTAAAAACAATTACATTTTCATGATTTCATCTATCTCTATATGACAAGCTAAATACCAATATTCACAATGGTGTTCTGCTAACATTAACAGTAAATGTCACAGTATGTAGCAACATCCCAGAATTGCGACGATACTGTGAAGTTGGTTCTCCCTACTTGGACCTCGGAACTGAAGAATGAAAGATAGAAACACCGAGTGTTGGTACAGACTTTGATACATCTGAGAGGTCACGTGTTGATCAGGCGCTGATCCTGAGATTTGCTTTGGGGGTGGTTTGTAACCTTACAACGGTTACTGGTTGCAGAACTGCAACATTAATAGAGAGGCTCTGATAAATCGGCCCAATCTTTGGTTGAAGACTCAACTTCAGTAGGGAGTGTTGTAGTAGCTGGGGACATCTTTAGAACATTGTAACGGTGAAGCGTTGAGGCGGCCCCAAATCTCTTCGGTCCGGCAGTAGTTGAGCGGTAGTTGGCACTTGTATCCAGTCAACAGCAGCAAGGGTTTCGAGGAAGGACGGGTAAAGATGGGTGCAGCAGTGGTTCCAGCAATGAGAACAAAGCGAGAGAAAACATAAAGGTACAGGGCTGCACCCAAGCACACAATTGCCCTGGTCAAGGGGAGGAGTATGCCTGGGAGAAAAAAAGGGTAGAGTATAGGAAAGATAAATGAGAGTTGAGTCAAAGGACCGTGTCTATCTGCTCTATGGTGACCAACCAGCGAGCCATAGACACAGAGTAACAGTAGAAAGTGAAATGCCGGCGGGCTCCCCTCCTGGAACTCTTTTCAGACATATCAAGGAGGAGCAAGGCCGGCGGAGAGGAGATAGAGAGAGGTGTGGACAGAGTGTGGTCCGGATAGCAAGTGCGTCAGCTGGGATCCAGAGACATGTTGGAGGCCATTAAATACCCAGCCCTGGTGGAGAGGGCTGGTCACATGACCGCCTGTTGGTTGGGTATAAATAGGTCTGTCATCGATTATCACGCCCCTTACCACTCGAATCATCCCAGCCATCAGAATGAGGTGTACCTAAAAATAAGTGCAAAATGATCCGACTCCAATGTCTTATGTCTTGGCTGGGGGCGTTAGGATCAGTGTCACATTTGTGCTGGTACCTGTAGTGTCAGCCTGTACTGTTACGCGTGTAGTGCTTTGTTTATCTGCAGGTACACTACAGATCCTATGCTGATTTATCTGCAGGTACACTACACATGCTACTCTGATTTATCTGCAGGTACACTACAGGTCCTATGCTGATTTATCTGCAAGTACACTACACATCCTATGCTGATTCATCTGAAGGTACACTACATATCCTACGCTGATTTATCTGCAGGTACACTACATATCCTACTGATTTATCTGCAGGTACACTAAAGGTCCTATGCTGATTTATCTGCAGGTACATTGGGGTACATTGGTACACGTTAGCCATATGTAATACCGACACCCAGCGCGTGTCGCTGACGTATATAACGTACTCACAGCGTTCTGTTAATGTATGTGAGCGTGTGCCCCTAACGTATCGCCAGCGTATTGCCAGCATGTTGGCGGTCGGTATATCAAGGCACCACCTGGCTTCTTCCAGCAGATCTGCTCAACTCTTCAGAGAGGATGGATGTCCCTACACTCCATCTACAGTTCCAGCATCACTACCAAGTTACCATTTAACAGTATGAGCTAGATCTCTACCTCATGACTCTTCTGGCGGCCCATGTCCATAGGAGAAGCAGGAGGCAGCAGTGGAGAATGTGGGTCAGGCCTTGGATTGGGAGGTGGACACGGTTTGGGTTGTATGACAAGCTTATGATTGAGCTCTGCAGTGAGGACACTGCGTCATTTGTCAACTTTATGTGGATGCCTCCCCAGATGTTTGATGAGATTGTGGTGAGAGTAGGACCCAGGATCACCAAAAAGTACACAAAATACAGGGCGCCGCTCGAGCCTAGGCTGAAGATCGGACTTACTCTGTGGCACCTGGTGTCTGGGAACAAATACTCATCGATGAAGTTTGGGTGGAAGGTCCCCCACCACTGTCGCTCATCGTGCGTGAAGTGTATCAGGCCCTCATCGATGAGTACCTGGACGAGGTCATGACGTGCCCCGCGACTCCACAAGGATGACATGCCATCACGGACCAATTTCTTGATAAGTGGAACTTCCGCCATACATGTGGCACTCTAGATGGGAAGCACATCACCTGCCGGTGCCCTCCAAACAGTGGGTCACTCTATTACAATTACAAGGGGTTTTACTCCGTGGTCCAACCAGACGGGATGGCCGAATGAGTTAGAGCATCAGTCTCCTGTGCTGGTAGATCATGGGGTTGTGGGTTCGAACCCTTGTCAAGTCAAACCAATGACATAAAAATGTATACTCGTCGCTTCCTAGCCAGGCGCTCGGCATTATTAGGACATGGCAAGGACCAGTGTGCTCAGTGTCAGGATAATGTGACTGAGTGGGATACCAGGTCATGGTGCCGGTGGCCTGGTTTCCCATTGGGACAGCACTATAAAGTCACCATGAGTGCACACTGTCACAAGTCGGTACCCATCCTTGACCTTGGATGTTGCTAGGACATAAAACAACAACCACAAACAAACAAACTCCGTGGTCCTGTTGGCGCTTGTAGACAGACTACAAGTTCATCTGGGCAGATCTTCGGGGTATGGGCTCCGCATCTGATGCCCAGATCTACAATGACTCGGAGGTGAAGGTGGGTACTGAAGGTGGCACCATCCGTTTTCCAGACCCCAAACCGATCGTGAACAGCCAGAAGGACGTGCCGTATTTCCTCATCGGTGACGATGCCTTCGCCCTGTGGCTGATAATGATGAAGCCATACAGCAGGAGGGGGTTGACAAATGAGGAGCGACTCTTCAACTACCAGCTCTCCCGTGCTTGGAGAGTGGTGGAGAATGCCTTTGGCATCCTAGCCAACTGCTTCCAGGTGCTGCTGACGACTATGCAGCACCACCCCTCCACCATGAAGGTCATCATCACCGCATGCATGGTTGTGCACAACCTGATGAGGATGCGCTACCCAGGGCTGCAGAACCAGGAGCTGGATCGTCCAGAGACTGCAAACCACAACTTTGTCCCCGGAGTGTGGAGAGAGGGACAAAACCTGGCAGATGTAGACATTTTTCCTAGCCCCAACACCGCCTCCAAGACAGGAAAGGAGCAGCAGAATCTACTGAAAGACTGGGTCATCTCGCCCGACGGAATCTTTCATTGCAAGACAGCATGATCTGATGTAAAAATAAAATTGTATCTGTCTGTATACCCTGTGATATGTGTACTGTTATGATATATTTTTGTATACTTACATGTCCGTTATGTTGTGAGATGTCTACTGTTACTGTTACAAGATGTTTATGTGTTTATTTGTACAAATAAACTATATCAATTTTAGATATAAAAACACAATTACACATCATCACCGCTCCGACGGTTCGTGGCGCCACCTTACACCAACTCCTGAACTAGCCCACACCCTCCAGGTGGCGCCAATAGTGTCCCTTCCTGCTAAATCCCCGGTCACGTGACCACGCTCAAACATCGGCTCACGAAAGCCACATGCGTTGTCCATCCAGCACTTCACCCATCCACCCACACCTCTGCTAAGGACTACATACAATAGAGTTGAGGGTTCGAATTTGCCCTCCCCCGGGACTTACTCCCCGGGGAGAACTGCGGTGGGTCTTGCCCTAGAGCGTGATTCACCCCCCCCCCCCCACTTTTTGTCATTCCAAGGCTAGTGCCTTAAAGTGGACAGCTATACCTCGCCCGGAAAACAAACAAACTCGGAATAGTTCAGATTTGTGCCACAGGGTGGCCTAATGTGCCAGCGGCAGAGGCGATATGTATATTAGATATTAGGAAATAGCGTTGATCGCCGGCAACAGGCTCAGAGGCATCTGCTGAGCCTGTTTCCGCTGAGCGGCCTTAATATCGCCTCTATTTTTGGATTAATTTGACGAAATTTCGGCAGCGGCGGCATTAATATCGCTTCGATTTTGTGGTTAATTTGGCCAAATTTGACTTTTTGAGCATGTAATTCTGTTAAATATGAGAGCTTTGAATAGATTTGGGCCTAATATATTCCCGCTGATACCGGGAACCAGCAACACTTGTTACTGTGTGAGCCTGTTGCCGGCGATCAGCGCTATTTGACAATATCACCGCCGATACGGTGCTCGCCGGTAACAGGCTCAGCAAATCCCTCTGAGCCTGTTACCGGCGAGCACTGCAATTTCAGCCAATCACAACACAGCTTTTCCATTGCAAATGGCTGCTGCCTATGGGGGTGGCCATTTTGGAGACAACAAACTGCTTTTGCAGTTCAGACTTGGTGGCCCTGGTCCTCTACTCTCCCCACACATACTTGGTTATTAAAACATACAAACTAAACAAGGTTGTGCTTGGCGAGCATTTGTCGGAGTACGTTCAGTGTCCCAGCGAGCTATATCTGGTCACTTTAACCATTAGACTAGGCTCCCTGATGCAAGCACCCTATCTATATATGCAGCTCCTTGCCTGAGAGGTGACTGAAGACTACTAGAATCTTAAGCCTTTTACATGGTTTACATCCATAAGTCGTTTAATGGTTATGATTACACAATTACATTTACATGTACTCTACAGGGTAGGGTCAGTAACCATACATCATGTAGCTTGTCTAGGATTCTGGTCACGTAAACAGTGTCATTGGGGTGATACAAAGAAAGGGAACGTTGCACCTAAAGTAAGAATCAAACAAAACACTTTTCGCCATTCCAAGACTCGCGTCCTAAACAATTTGATTCATCTAGGCTCCCTGAGGCAATCACCCTATCCACGCCTACATCTAAATCAGTGCGGACTACTCTCTCTCTTCAATTTGTATGGCTGTTTTGTAAACAGTTATCCTCAAAGGTGTAGATTAGCAGGGGAACGATCACTACTCTCAACTTTTCTTTAATTGACACTTTTCTTGATTCTGCATAGGGTGACCTTTCCCTTTAAATTCATAATTACAATGCTCGGAGGTTTTAATCTAATCAAATGGAAACATAATTGCGAATTGATAGTTTGGTGATCTTTAATTAGGACCATTATATTCTACAATTTCTTTTCAATCTAAGTGTGTAATGTATTAAATGCAAACAACATGAGACATGAATTACGTTGCAAAATAATTTATTCCACAATTATCCACTTTCCATATTTTTACTCGATATTTGATTGGCTAATCTCACAAGCATTGGGATGTTTGAAACGTTAGTTTCTCCCACAAGCTCCATATCTAGTAATCTAAGAAAATAGATAGCGTATCTTTGCCCTCAAGCATCAGTTCAGCCAGTCAATCACAACTTGTTAACCTCGCAAATCTTGTTTGAGTGCTTTGCAATCAGGGGCCATATGCATGAAGCAGTGTTAGCGCTCCAAACCTGTGGTTAGCAGCGATCTCCGGGTTAGCGGCGAAAAGTCGGTATGTATGGAGCAGTGTTACGGAAACACCGTGAGGTTAAGGTCATCTACGCTAACCCCAACCCATATCAAGTTTACTGTTGGGGTTAGGGACCGATTAGGCGCAAATGTATTCAATGCTGTCATATTTAACAGAGTTACATCCTCAAAACGTGAAATTTCATTAAATTAACCCTAAACTCGAACCGATATTAACGCTGCTGCTAAATCGGCGGCGATATTAATAGTGTCGAATCGATGAATGTAAACTAAACAAATCACAGCCGCCCGCCGCAGTGCTCGCTGGCAACAGGCTCAGCAATAGTGACTGGCTGGTGCCCAGTGGTGTTACATACCGATTAAGCCCAAATCTATTGAATGCGATCATATTTAACAGAATTACATAGTCAAATCGTGAAATTTCATTAAATTAACCATAAAATTGAACTGACATTAACGCCGCCCCTACATCGGCGGTGATATTCATACTGTCGAATCTAAACAAAACAAATCGCCGCTGGCAACAGGCTCAGAGGGATTTCCCAAATCCATAAATAACTGCTAGGTTAGCTAACGCCTCTGCGCTTTGGCTCCGTACATACCCCATGACACATTTCCCAACACTGGCTTTAGCTAACCCGAATGCCGCCCTTAACACCGGAGCCGATAAATAATTCTTCATGCATACGGTCCCTGGCAGGTGTCTTTCTCTTTAGAATGACAGCCAGAACACTAAAGATGTTATTCAACTCTCCTGGCCTTGAATAATTTCTACAGCTCCGTGGGTGCACACCAGCGTGATGCCATCTGTAAACGCAATGTATGACCAACTGCTGAATCAGGAACTTTGCAAGGGTGAGCCAAATATTGACCCCAGTGCTCATTACTATGCGTATTTACTAACCTCCCCCCCCACACACGCACACGCACACATCCATGCATAGGTTTCAGGCCCACAAAGAGAAATGAATACCAAAAAATACCAACATACCAAACAAAATCAACAAAAACCAATGTATCTTGGGCATTTTTTTAGAACTATGAATGGGTCTTTGTGCACCTCTACATCCCAATGATAAGGCTTATCTTGTGTGATATCCGCATCACAATGACTCCGCCCTGTGTTACCTCTGACTGATATGGCCTATCTGAATGTGGCCAATGCCAATGCTGTACGGTTATATTTAATTGTGTACTGACTTAAAATATCTATCTATGAAATACAAATATTTATATTAAATATTAACAGTTGATCAAAATCAAGTGCTTCATATTCACAACATTTGTGTCATGTATAAATATTTCGAACAGAGTAATAATAACCATCATCACCACCACCAACAACAATAATAACAAATAGTTCAAAGTAAATAATAATTGAACAGACACAAATAAAACAAATGGGACCCCTGCACCTTTAAAGGGGTTTTACCAAGCAGATGTAGTGATACGGACGCAACAGCGATGCACATTTCCATAATATACATTGACGTCATGGAACTTCACATAAAAACAATCACAATTTGCAGATATATAAATAGTATTTTCAAAAGCGATAACTACCCAAACATGTTCCAATGATAATAGTGTACCAATGGCATATGACATTTATAATACATATTAAATATAAAAGAAGCACTTTTCATGTCATTTAATATAATATTTTATGAAAACACAGCAACAAATATGAAAATCTTACACAAACCTGTCAGAAAAGTGTCAAATTCAGAAGCAAGAGGGAATTTGCACCGCACCTCCCACAAAATGTGATATAAAGAGGCAGCAATGTTACAGTGTCTCCAGTAACCAGTCAAGAGGCATCAATTTAACGTAGTGCCTCCAGTAACCAGACAAGAGGCAGCAATTGAACGTAGTCTCCAGTAACCAGTCAAGAGACAACAATTTTACAGTGTCTCCAGTGACCAGTCAAGAGGCAGCAATTTTACAGTGCCTCCAGTAACCAGTCAAGGGGCAGCAATTTTACAGTGCCTCCAGTAACCAGTCAAGAGACAACCTTTACACAGGGTCTCCAGTAACCAGTCAAGAGGCAGCAATTTTACAGTGCCTCCAGTAACCAGTCAAGATGCAACAATTTTACACAGTGCCTCCAGTAACCAGTCAAGAGGCAACAATTTTACACAGTGCCTCCAGTAACCAGTCAATAGACAGCAATTTTACAGTGCCTCCAGTAACCAGTCAAGAAGAAACAACTTTACAGTGTCTCCAGTAACCAGTCAAGAGACAACAACTTTAGTGTCTCCAGTAACCAGTCAATAGACAACAATTTTACAGTGCCTCCAGTAACCAGTCAAGAGGCAGCAATTTTACAGTGCCTCCAGTAACCAGTCAAGAGGCAACACTTTTATACAGTGTCTCCAGTAACCAGTCAATAGACAGCAATTTTACAGTGCCTCCAGTAACCAGTCAAGAAGAAACAATTTAAAGTAGTGTCTCCAGTAATGAGTAAAGAGGCAGCAATTTTACACAGTGCCTCTACTGAGATCATATATGGAGGAAATATGTCCAACCGACAAAATGTTTAGAGTAATATCATTTGTGCCCCTACCTAGAAGTATGGGAGATATATTGTTCTTAGTAAACAAACTATTGTTAAATACAGCCTTATAACTGCGTCCAAACCAGAGGGAGGTTCAGCGGGCAAGCTCTAAACTTCTCATATAAGGATTACTAAGTGAATTCCATCTTAGTGTAGTTTAAAAATACTGTCTTTTATTTGGTAAGGAATACGAAGGACTGTAAAGGGTAATAAACTATTGCTTTATTAATTAGGTCGCAATGCCGCCCTTTGAAGCCAGTAGGCAAATTACTACAGCGGAATAAGGAATAATACCCAATTTTACACGGTGCCTGCACTGAAAGTAACCAGCCAAGAGGCAGCAATTTTACACGGTACCCCAATAACCAGCTAAGAGACAGCAATTTTACACGGTGCCTCCACTGAGAGTAACCAGCCAAGAGGCAGCAATTTTACACAGTGCCTCCACTAAAAGTAACCAGTCAAGAGGCAGCAATTTTACACAATGCCTCCAATAACCAGATTTTACACCGTGCCTCCATTGAAAATGACAAATCAACAGTGCCTCCTTTGAAATTTAACCAATAATATGGTTCTGGTGGAGGCACGTCTTAAAACAATATATTAATAAAAACATAAATAGAGTAACTTAGCCCAAAACGGGTAAAATATCTGAGATAGGTCTTCAAAAATAGGTTTTAAGAATTGTGTTTTTTAAAAGAATAAATGGAGTTTTCTAGAAATAACATGTAGCTTTACATCCAAATTTGTTCCTTTAATGAAAGATCTTAAGCCTTTAAATGTTTCAAATGGAAGCATTGTGCTACAAGAAGTTCGTTATTGATTTCCAAATGCATGAATTATTGAACCACTTTTAAACCTCACGATATAAAAATTTGCTCTATCTAATCTTCGCGTATGCTCTGTGCCAGTTATTATTATTATTATGGTTTAGGGTGTTGATTACACAATGCTCTGCATCAACAACCACAGATGATTCAGGATTTTAATTCACACATATTTCTTCTTGTTTATAATAGTATATGATCACATTTAATCTGGTTGATATCCGATTAATGTACATACACTTGTATAATAAATAAAAAGCTGCATTTCACATAATAATTGTTCACGTTATGCTTAACATAGGTAATAAGCGAGTTCAGCATCTCGGGCGCGCGGTGGTTGATGGGAAGTCATCGGGATAAACAAACCCACGTGCAAGACTACGCGCATTGCAAAACGTTAGTTTTATTCAAAATTAATAGAAATCCAGAACCCTAACTTTGCCTAACCATCTCAATCTAATATAATCTTCTTGGTAAACATGTTTTCTATATGTGTACCAACCGATTTGTTTCTAGGTGGTATGGTTTTAGAGATATTTCACTTTTTCTGTAAGAAGATTGCTCACGGCCATTAGTTTGTGGTACTCGCAGTGCAAAACGTTAGTTTTATTCAAAATTAATAGAAATCCAGAACCCTAACTTTGCCTAACTATCTCAATCTAATATAATCTTCTTGGTAAACATGTTTTCTATATGTGTGCCAAACGAATTGTCTCTAGGTGGTTTGGTTTTAGAGATATTTCACTTTTTCTGTAAGAACATTGCTCACTGCCATTGACAATGCACTGAGTTTGCGCTCAAACTTAGCTTTCTTTATCCCGACGCAGACGACCGGAAGTCGGTCTCGCACATGCGTGCGGCCAATGCTGAACTCGCTTATTAATGGCCGGAGGCACAACGGCTGAACCACCGCACTGACTTTGCACTGGCCGATCGGAGGTGGCGCCATCTACTGCCTAGCCGGGCGGGACCGGCGTGTAAAGTCGCCGGCTGGTGGTGTGGGTGGTGTGGACAAGCCAAGGGAAATCAATACAGGTAATGAAGGAAAGTAGGTGAAGAGTGAAAGTAGGAGAGTGAGACTCCTTCATTTATTACTTTATATAGGTTTTCTAGAATCCAAGATGGCAGTGGTCACATGGTTCGATCCACCAATCAGAGTTCAATCTGTTGTATCCAAGGCCTTGTTATGCTGGCTACAGTGCCTTGTGGTGGCCAATGATCCATAAATAACACCATGGGGGGAGGGGGTATGTGAGGTGACTCTTCCAAAGACTATTCTAGGAAGTGACACTCCTCCAAAGACTATTTTACTATACAATTTCTATACCTAATGAGTAATAGGTTACCAACTCCACATATCCCTCATATGCCTTTGGTTTTTATATATCACCATTTATCATTATATAGACAGCTTGCAATTTATTATAGTAATTTCACATAGATCCTCATGCCATTATATCGGAAAATTTTACAGGCGGCTGAAAGCACTGAGTGGGCGCGAGCACCATAGCGCCTCCGTCGTCTGCGGTGGAGCCGCCTGTCAGCGCGCTGGAGCTACCTTCTAGGACCGACCGTCACACCACGCGAGACCCGCAACGGCTTCTCGACAACTGCACCAGCTAGTCGGGCAGCACTGTAAAGTCACCATGAGTGCACAGTCACAAGTCAGTACCCATCTTGATTTGACCTGAGATGTCGCTAGGATGGAAAGCCCCCAAAAACCAAACAAAAAAATCGTGCTCTGGTAAGAATTCCTCGTGATGCACAATAGATAATGTATCCATTATGGGGACGTCATCGAACCAATTGATGGAGGCAATATCATATTATCAGCTCAGAGGCATTGCAATAAATTTGCATACTAAAGTTGCATGATCCGATGGTTTTGGCTTTTTGTCATTTTCTAAGGTAAATAAATATATTAGGGTGATGGTTATAATCGATCTTGCTTTAGTTTGAAGCAACTTTCATTTTAAATGGCTAACCTTAGATATATTTGAAGTGCAACCATTCAAAATTAATTTTGGCAAGTATGCAAAAACTCTGACACCATAGTCTTCAACAGTAACAGATTCTATTAAATTGATTCAGTAATCCTTTCTGTGTGGCAACAAAAGCTTAAAGCTGCATAGTCCGATGAAATATAAAATTTTCAAAACCAAAATAATTATCTAGATTTGATTCTACATATCTAACTTAGATACTGATGCAATTATTAAACATTTATTTCTGCATTGAAGGGAATACTTAGTCAATTTAATATAAGTTTTAGAACCTGTAACTGCAGAAGTCTATGGTGTCTGAGTTTTGGCAAGCTTGCTGAAACAAATTTTCCATGTTTGCAGTTCAAGTATCTCAAAAGTTTACCATTTAAAATAAAAGTAGCTTTAAACTAATATAAAGTAGATACTAATGATCGATCTAATATATTTATCTCAGAAAAATTGCAGAAATTCAAAACCATCGGACTATGCAACTTTAATAAGTGCATCAGTATCTAAGTTAGGTATGTAGGATCAAATGTATGTATGTCATTACTTTGGTTTAAAATAATTGATGCTTTTATCGGACTATGGAACATTAAAGCCGCATAGTCCGATAAGAGCATCAAATTTTTAAAACCAAAAACTCCCCTAGATTTAATCCTATATATCCCACTTCCGTACTGCCATAATTCTATATATCCCACTTCCGTACTGGCTTAATCCTATATATCCCACTTCTGTACTGGCTTAATCCTATATATCCCACTTCTGTACTGGCTTAATCCTATATATCCCACTTCCGTACTGGCTTAATCCTATATATCCCACTTCCGTACTGCCGTAATCCTATATATCCCACTTCCGTACTGGCTTAATCCTATATATCCCACTTCCGTACTGCCTTAATCCTATATATCCCACTTCCATACTGGCTTAATCCTATATATCCCACTTCCGTACTGGCTTAATCCTATATATCCCACTTCCATACTGCCTTAATCCTATATATCCCACTTCTGTACTGCCTTAATTCTATATATCCCACTTCTGTACTGGCTTAATCCTATATATCCCACTTCCATACTGGCTTAATCCTATATATCCCACTTCCATACTGCCTTAATTCTATATATCCCACTTCTGTACTGACTTAATCCTATATATCCCACTTCTGTACTGGCTTAATCCTATATATCCCACTTCTGTACTGACTTAATTCTATATATCCCACTTCCATACTGGCTTAATCCTATATATCCCACTTCCGTACTGGCTTAATTCTATATATCCCACTTCTGTACTGGCTTAATCCTATATATCCCACTTCTGTACTGGCTTAATCCTATATATCCCACTTCTGTACTGGTTTAGTCCTATATATCCCACTTCCATACTGGCTTAATCCTATATATCACATTTCTGTACTGACTTAATTCTATATATCCCACTTCCGTACTGGCTTAATCCTATATATCCCACTTCTGTACTGACTTAATCCTATATATCTCACTTCCGTACTGGCTTAATCCTATATATCCCACTTCTGTACTGACTTAATTCTATATATCCCACTTCTGTACTGGCTTAATCCTATATATCCCACTTCCGTACTGGCTTAATTCTATATATCCCACTTCTGTACTGGCTTAATCCTATATATCCCACTTCTGTACTGCCTTAATCCTATATATCCCACTTCCGTACTGGCTTAATCCTATATATCCCACTTCTGTACTGACTTAATTCTATATATCCCACTTCCGTACTGGCTTAATCCTATATATCCCACTTCCATACTGGCTTAATCCTATATATCCCACTTCTGTACTGCCTTAATCCTATATATCCCACTTCCGTACTGGCTTAATCCTATATATCCCACTTCCGTACTGGCTTAATCCTATATATCCCACTTCCGTACTGGCTTAATCCTATATATCCCACTTCCGTACTGGCTTAATCCTATATATCCCACTTCTGTACTGGTGCACTTATTTGTTTCTGGTTAGAAGGGAACACTAAGTCAATTTAAATGAACCTCCAGTGCAGGATTTAACTATATGCTTGGCAGACTGAAGCCTAGGGCCTAAAAATCTGGGTCGGACTCCAGATAAGGTGCAGAATATTTTTGACAATGTCACAGGCGTTTTAGAGTTGCCCCACAAGTGGCATAGGCTAGGACCTCTCTTCATCTAACTCCATCACCGAGAACCTGTTACAACTAAAGCCTATGATATCCAGCATTTCAGTCTGCACATTAATTACCCAAAATAGGTCAAATTGAAGGCTTTTCAAATGGGGTGAACTGACCATGATTGGGGTGAAGAACACTGTAGGAGAAGGAGATTGTGGGAGGAGGGACATCTGGGGGAACATTCGCTGAGCAGGAGCAGCAGCAGGAAGAAGAGCAGGAGCAGGAACAGGAACGGGAATAGAGCAGGATCAGTAGTAGGAAGAGGAACAAGAGTAGGGGCAGGGACAGGAACGGGAACAGAAGCAGAGCAGGAGCAGAATATGGAGCAAGATCAGGTGCATGAACAGGCATAGGCATTAGAGCAGAGCAGGAGCAACAAGAGTAACATACGGGTGGATGAGAGATGAGGTAGTTAAAGGGTCAATGATACATGTAGTTGATGGGTTGCTGATAGATGGGGTAGTTAAAGGGTCAATGATACATGTAGTTGATGGGTTGCTGATATATGGGGTAGTTGAATGGTCAATGATACATGTAGTTGATGGGTTGCTGATAGATGAGGTAGTTAAAGGGTCAATGATACATGTAGTTGATAGGTTGCTGATAGATGAGGTAGTTAAAGGGTCAATGATAGATGTAGTTGATGGGTTGCTGATAGATGGGGTAGTTAAAGGGTCAATGATACATGTAGTTGATGGGTTGCTGATAGATGGGATGGTTGAAGGGTCAATGATACATGTAGTTGATGGGTTGCTGATAGATGGGATGGTTGAAGGGTCAATGATACATGTAGTTGATGGGTTGCTGATAGATGGGATGGTTGAAGGGTCAATGATACATGTAGTTGATGGGTTGCTGATAGATGAGGTAGTTGAAGGGTCAATGATAGATGTAGTCGATGGGTTGGTGAAACACGGCCTTATTCATAGTCAATTCACCGTGTAAGATGTGAAGCGTAAATATGTATAACAAATCAATATGTGTATGGTTTGAATATAAAAATCAACAGGCAGGATAACAAACCCACAAAAATCACTTTAAATACAAAACAACACTGATTGAAGTTTGGGCACGTTGGCGAATATAGCCTTTAACAAAAATATAGTCATGATTTTCCATTTATGGATTTTCAAGGAACTTTAGACAATTTTCTGTACTTCCCAGGCCTGGAATCCTGCATTATCAAATTCCAGGACTTTTGAGGTTTTCAAGGACCCGTAAGGACCCTGCTAAAATAATTCTCCGGTGCGAATGAACATGCGAGTGCATACGTTAGGGACGGAGAAGACCGGTGGCGGCGACACTGGTCAGAGCATGGTGCTGAGGATGGACAATAGTAGCAAATAAGAATGAATAATAGCAATAATAATAGAATTCCCTTCCACGCCTTTATACTCTCATACGCGGTAATACTTATACATCACATATACTCAGCCAGAAGAGCGCGAGGTCTGGGTTGACCCGCGCGTGGCCGTGGAAGGATATATCGACTCTCTTATCTTACGGAGAAAAGTATGCAGACTTTATAAACATACTGATTCGATTACAGTTCGATCAAGATTGGCCATCATGTAATTGAAGTGTACAGGTTTTACTTCCCCACCGATCAATAGCTTCTCTCATCTCAGATAAATGGTGTGTGTATCTATCTATGTAGCTTATCTCCTTATGCTGCAGTCACACTACGACGCTTCTCTCCAACGCGCGTTGACATGTGTCACTTTTTGGTGAGATGTCGGGAAGTGTTACGCGCGCGTCGGTACACATCGGTACACCTTGATGGACTTTGACAGTCGGCGAGGATCGTCGAGGCGCATCGGGGTGCGTCGAAAGTTTTGTGCTTGCGCAAAACTTTACGACGTGTGCCAACATGTGGGTCGAATGTTACGGGGACATTAGGCGCGCGTCGAGATACGTTGGACGCGCTGGAAGATTGTTATGCGAACGGTAGGCAGATACTGCACGCGCGCGTGAGGGTCATCTCCACACTTTGCGCCAAATGGTTGCTTTGTTGTTTTATGCCCTAGCTAGATCTAAGGTCATATGATGACGTCGCACAAAACTTTTTTTTCTTTCCTCACGCGTCGACAGAGGATCAGTCCTGGGACCACTACTATTTATACTATACATAAATGACCTAGAAAAATGGCTGGAGACAGAATGTCTCCAGCTATATGCGGATGACACTGTCATATATGCAGAAGGAAGCACAGTAGAGGAGGTAGCAACCAAACTGAACAACCTCCTGCTAAAACTGGACAGCTGGTGTGAATCCAATAAAATAACCATCAATGCAAATAAATCTAAAACAGTACTCTTCTCACATACAGCAATCACAGGAAGAAACCTACAATGCACACTAGGAAACCAAACACTGGAAAGTGTAAATCACTACAAATACCTAGGCCTAGAACTGGATAGCCAGCTAAACTACAATCTGTGTTTAACAAAAATCATACAAAAAGTAAATCACAAACTATGGCTATTTGCTAAACTAAGAAACTATATGACACAAGATATGTCAATAAAAATCTTCAAAGGCATGGTACTCCCCTACTTTGACTATGGGGATGTAATCTACATGGGTGCTAAAAAAGAGCTACTTAAAAAATTGCAGATACTACAAAATAGGGCCCTGAAAATATGCCTGAAAGTAGACAAACTACACCCCACTTATGACCTACACAAAAGAACTGAAGTAAAGCTATTAGAAAACAGAAGGATAATCCACCTAAAAACATTAGCATATGGATATAGCCAAGACATTAAGCGTCTAACCCAACCACTAAGGGACACCAGAGCAAGCAAGGCACCACTACTAAGACAGACCAGAAGCCAGATCAAAGCCCATGAAAGGAGCACACTGGAAATGGCCGCCAAGGCATGGAATGCGCAAACGGTGAAAGAAAGACAAATCCCTGACCTAAAAACGTACAAAAAATATCTGTGCAAAATAAAAACTGGGAAACCCAACTGAACTGCACCAAGGGGGCAGGTGATATGTCACGGCCCACCAACTGGACAGCCCAGGGCGGGATAACCGGAAATATAAAAGCCAGATAACATATCCAACAACAATATAAATCAAATCAATTTCAAACAAACATAACTCAACCACCTATTACGTACAAGCCTATGGACATGTAAATAAAATAGGCTAGTATAGAATTAAGTAGAAAAAAGCGGAAAACTCTTCCCAAGAAAACCCCAAAACACTAACATAGAACCTTAAGAAAACAACTAACATAGTAATAAGAATAGAATAAAAATACAATGCCAAGAGGGCCCAAAAAAACTAACATAGGCTACTAAATGTACCAACATATCTATCTGCTACTGAAATGCAGACAATCAAATAACTTATCAGCAGCTACTGTCTGCATCTGCATCTGGGTCTCCACCTCATACTCCATCTCCATCTTTTCAGGCTGGCTAGATGCAGAGTGGTGTGATGGAAAGTGGCGTGCTGGAGAGTGGTGTGGTGAGGAGGCAGGTGATGACACCGGTGATGATAGTGATGGTGATGCTGGCAGAATCTGTTTCTTCCTGCCTCTCCCACACCCTAGTCCTGTAGTGATAGCTGCCTTGCAGGCAGCTGAAGCTGTGATGTTTTTCTTGGCAGACATGGTGGCAGTGTGTGGAGAAAGCCAAAACTCCCGGGTATGTATACCCATCAGCGACTGATCACGTGACCAGGGCGTGCCCTAAAGGTGATTGAATACGTCACGACTACGCTTTGCACACGTTATGCATAAGTTTTGAATACGTTATGCACACGCTACACACATGTCGACATGCTAGGTGTACGTACGTTGACCATACGTTGTTGTGTGTTACTCATATGCTGAAACTGGCGCCTCCAACCATCACTACATGTCCCAGCACGCCAAGTATACATCGCTATACGTTTCTTATATGTCGCTATATGCCACATATACGTCCCTATATGAAACATATATGTCGCTATATGCCATGTATACGTCGCTTTACGCCACACATACAATAGCCATACGCCAGCCATATGCTCTGTGTATGCTTCATACATTGCGCGGACCACCCACAGCGCGAAAAGTGAATGCCGACCTATTTAAATTAGATTTTTATTTCAAAACGTTACTCACGCGCTCACACCACACGTTGTTGTGTGACGGCCTTTATTTTGTAAGTTAATTACTGCTAAAGGAGATAAAGAAGCTAGTGACTGCCGCATCACTGTCTCCAGGACACTGAGGGCTGCTAAACAACCCATTAGAAAGTGTCGGAAGGCTTTGTTAGGGCCAAAGTAATGTGGTTATTTCCATATCATTAAAAGGGTTAATTTAAATTCAGACGGAAGTCGCATCTTAGGTGATTCAATGTTTAAATCGAATAGGGCAGTGTAAAAAGAGTAAAAGAAATAACAACTACCAAAGTATACCCACCAGCCTATAACAACTGGCTAAACCAATAAAACATATACTACTGACAAAGCTATAGTTGACCCAAGACAATTTAAATGAGTCGTGCAACCATTATTTGCATAATCAAAAATCCACGACTACCTGTATCAACAAGTCATGCCCATTATATTAATGTCTCCTCACAGGTATGATCATCAAATCACTGATATAGTCTAAAGGTAAATGGCTATTCTCCAGTCTACATGTGCAAAATAAGATCCCCACTATATTTGTAATGCCTCATTTTAACCTACTGCTGTCTATATTGTTCATACCATGGCATCGTCTCATCCATAAATAATTCATATGCACTATAATTGTTAAGGCCAGAAGACCAGCACCTCGGTGCTGAAAAAAGATGTTATTCAACTGGAATACAAATTTGAAAAATAAAATGAAAAAAAAGCTACCGAATTCACGAGTCGGCGACAGTGGAAGTGTGTTCTATTTCCGCTTGGTGGCGCGCATGTTTGAATTCTCACTACTTCAGTGGTGGTCCGATAGGTGGCGCCACGTGCAGTTCGGAACATTCTGAGTCTCGAGATGGAGGAGATTTGAATGAGGTCTGGAAGTAAATAAAACCCATTAGCAAAAGTGTCAGAAGGCTGGATTATGGAAATACACACGTGGTTTTGCAATCTAATATGGTAAATATATTGTTCAAGAAAGACCCATATTACATAGACACACCTACACAAGCCACACATGCAGCACAAGCCACCCTCCTGGAAGTGCCGCATGTTAAAACTAGTAAAATGAAAAAGTCACCAGTTGTTCTGGTGGGAGCACTCTGGAACCAACTACCAGCACGTGTCAGGAACAGTGATTGTTACAAAACTTTCAAGATAAACCTCCATGCACATTTACATCAACCATCCTAGGCCAAAGCAAATCAATGATACGCTGGGTCGGTGTTGCCATTCCTTTCCCTGTCCCCCCGCTACCCCCCCCCCCCAAACAAACACTGTAAACTCAACCAGTAGTGGCCAACTATACCAAAAACCCAACTACAACGGAATGAGCCTGGAAATGATTCTAGTTGGATCCTACTGAGGTACATGATTAATCAATATTAACCTACTTACTAACTCAATAGGCCCCACCTGAGATTACCATGAACACAAGTTCAATCACAAAGGCCCACCCTACATCCCCCATCAACCTTTCAATGAGTATGTTACTACTAGAAAGATAATCAGTTATGCCCCACCCCCTACTAACGCCTACCATACAAGTCTAACATAGTTACCTCCCCACATATGTTTCTTTTTCTCTCATCTTGTTCTTTACCTATCATTCATGTACCGATGTTTTGCTTATTTTCCTGTAATTGTCTATCTGTATATTGTTGTAGATTTGTTTACTCTGTAGAGGCAATTGTGATTAGGGCTGGAAGACCAGTGCATTAGCACTGACAACATGTTATTCAGAGGAATATAAACACTTGAACAAAAAAAGAACAACATATCTGCCATATCCCGCTACTTTTTTGGTGAATAACTGAAAAAGAAATATATGTAGATTAATAGACTTTAATCAAATTGAAATTGGTATAGAATATATAATGTTTGGAAAAAACAAACTCCTACATCGTAGGCCTAATCTCTATCACTGTATCACTATCAGTCTGTGAGTATGTGCCACTATAGATGACACGGCCCTCTGAAACAATGGCAACCACAACTTGTTTGCAGTAGATTCCTACCAAAGCCGTTTTTGCTCGAATTTATACACGCTGACTGTGGATGTGTTTATATGTGACTCCAAAAAGCAACTCAGTAGAAGTGGTTTATTAGGTCAGCCTCCACTCACCAGGGCCACATTCAGGGTCTGTCTCGGAGGCGCCGTAGAGACGTCTTGGCGATGCTTTTTGGCCTAATACCGTTCAGAGTGCGTCTCGGCGACTTCTCGGAGACGCCTCTCTTTTCAGACTGGAGATGAAAAGCGCCTCGAAAATGGCGGCCGCATTCAGTGCTTTCAGCCAATCACAGCACAGCTTTACCATTGCAAATAGCCGCCGCCTAAGGGGGTGGCCATTTTAGAGGTGACAAACTGATTGTGCAGTTCAGACTAGCATGACGTCAGTGCCATCTCCGAGGCGCCTCCGGGACGGACCCTGAATGCGGCCCTGGATGTAAACATTCAGGTGGCACTACACTAAGTATCCAGACAGTGGGTGGGGGTGAATAATTTAACGATCTCATCCCGAGGCGAAACCACAAACTTGACAAAGCGCATCTGTGGATTGAATGGACCCAGTCCCGGTGTCGCAGTTTTAAAGGGTACCCGGTTTAAAACGAGGTTCTCACAATGCGCATGCGTCAAAGTCGAATGGCAAGCCTGAAATATCTGAATTTCTGGCTTGCTTCTGTCTGTGGAGGAGCTCTCTGGAAATGTAGGGTGAGACAAGGAAGGATTCCTTCAGGAATCATTGTAGTGAATATTTTATGCTCGATAGTATATATTATCTGATGCACTAACAAGTTAACAAACAATTAACAAGTTATTAAACATGGATACAATCTCAATAAGACAGAAATGCATGTACATGTATATTGTGAAAATCCCTGTTTTAAACCAGGTACCCTTTCAAACTGCGACACCGGACTGTGCGGTGTTATCGGTATCGGTACATTGTGAGTATACAGGTATTGCAGGTATAGCAATACCTCAGGGAGTTTGACGCCCCTGCCTTGCAGAGTTGTAAACCACTGCCTTGTGGTACAGGTTCTTGACAGAACCGAAGGCTAAGGGAGCAAACCCTAAACAGAAAACCATGTCACTGTGGCAGCATTAAGGGCGGTTGATGTATGGAACTCCCAACATCTCCCGACCAGCCACTGCAGGGACAAATAGTTTTGCGCCTGTCTTGACATGTTCTTGCCGGTGTGAAACCTCTATTTGCTCCCCGAGAGAGTGCCGCTGGTAACTTGCAAAAGCCAGCAGCACTTCAACACTTTTGCAGGCAGCTTTCATGAAATGTACAACCGCACAAAACACCATACCGGCTCGGTCATCGCCCGGGTTACCAAGGGGCGCGCTGCTCGAGCTCATCTTCCGTCGACAGCGGAAAATCAGCTCGGACACAGCAGAGAGCTAAATGGAGAGCGGCAGTCAAGTAATGAAAGCAGTCTTTGTCGCATCGCGACCGACAGCATGATGATGATGACATTGTGAGTAGCCCAACGTACAGGAATATAATGGGACAGGTGCAGGCTATCCTAAAACATGCAGGATAGCAGGATGGAAAACAGGATATGTTGCGAAGGCCTTCACTAATAACCAGAGCGAACCTAAATTCACGCTTGTGGAAACAAGACAGGATGTTCCAGAAGTGGAGAGGGTGTGGCTAAATGGGGGTATCGATTTTCGCACTCTGCCCGTGTGAAGGTGTGGGTTACGCTACACACTCCCTGATTTCTGCGTGTAATAAGAGGGTCTATCCATGATAGAGCAATCCATGCTAGGACACTGCCATCTGGTGACCTGATGGTTCTTTTCATACAACACGGGTCAATGTAATCAAAAGCTTGTTTTATTTAACAACGCCTCTAGACCAGATTGGTTTTGATCATCAGCTATTGGACGTCAAGCTTATGGTCATTCTGACATTTCTTTTGGAGGAAACCCACTGCTGCCATATATGCTACTCTTTCCGATAAGCAGCAACGGGTCTTTTATATGCACTTTCCCACAGACAGGAAGCACATACCACAGCCTTTAGTGGACCAGTGGTTGGAATGGAAAATAGCCCAAACTGCAAATGAGTCCACTGAACAGGATCGATAGGATGACCTACACCTTCACAGGTGGACACTCTACCACCTGAGCTACATCCTGCTCCCAAGGTCAAATGTAGTCATGGCCACCGCCGGTGTGGTAGTGGGACTTATAACATGACTAGGCCTGGTACTAGCAGACTTTTATCTATTTTTCTTAAAGCTGCACAGTCCGATGAAATATCAAATTTTCAAAACCAAACCAATTATCTAGATTTGATTTTACATATCTAACTTAGATACTGATGCACTTATTAAGAATTTGCTTCTGCGTAGAAGGCAAAATACTGAGTCAATTTAACAGAACCTGTTACTGCAGAAGTCTATGGTCTCAAGAGTTTTGGCAAGCTTGCCAAAACTAATTTTCCATGTTTGCACTCAAAATATCTCAAAAGTTTACCATCTAAAATAAAAGTAACTTTGAACTAATGTAAAGTAGATACTCGTGATCGATCTAATATATTTATCTAAAAAAAAAAACAGAAATTCAAAACCATCGGACTATGCAACTTTAAAGAGAAGTGAAAAATAACTAAAAAAAAAGCGACAGGTGATTTTATAGTGATAGATTATGTAGTTATGTATTTACTAATGTCTTTGCTATAATTAATAAAAAAACACAACCTGAAGTATAATTTAGAAATGAACAAAGTTCCTCTGCCGTAGCCTCCGCGGTACTACGTACTTTCATTTACCTGCCATTAGAACATTCACTGGTTCCTCCTTCTACCGTTGGTGGCGCCACCGCGCTAGATAAACAGCACACCGAGCTGCTCTATCGCGCCGAGCGCTCTGTAATTCCTCCTCCGACCGCAGGTGACGCCAGCACGGCAGGAGGTAAATAGGTTCCTCCCCCGACCGTTGGTGTCGCCACCGCGCGCCACCTGTCGGGCCCAGTGTTCAGTGGTTCCTCATCCAACCGTTGGTGGCGCCACCGCGGAAGGTAAAGGGGGCAACGAGCTGCTCTGTGAGTCCGAGCGCAATCGAGCAGAGTCGCTGAGCGCGTTCCGACCTGCGCAGACCGTGTGCGCAGAGAGACATGACTGACGGCCTTCAGTGGAGTGTGTTTCAACGCGGGCCCCACACCGCACGTAGTGTACTTCAGTACGGGTAGGTGGCCACGGGTATACAGTGTGTCTAATGGTTGTAAGTGAGTCACCAAAGAGGCGTTAGGAACAGAGGCATGATAATTACTTACAGAGTGAATCAAGCAAGAGAGTTATGTAATTGTATAATACTTGTATAACGCTATGGTTTGGAGGCTTCCTTTTGCAGTATATTATTTTGGAGGTTACAAATTGAGTTTTTTCTCCAATATATTATTTTGGAGGTTACAAATTGAGTTTTCTTTGCAATATATTATTTTGGGGTTGCAGTGCTGGCCCTAGAATATTCCCCTTGTGACAGTTTGTTGATAGAAAGCCCGAGCGTACACTTTCACCGACCCAAGGGATTTTTAACCTCCCACACCACATAGACATGGTATGAGAGCAACTGGCCTTTGATGATGCTGTAAGTTATACACAGCGGTGGAAATCCAAATTGGCAGAGGTGGGGACACGGGGAATTGAACCACTGACCTTCACATTAGGAGTCCGACCTAGAAAAAAGTCACACTCGAACCACTCTGCCACAGAGGACACCACATATATTAGATTGTTTGTTGTAGTCTACTTTACTTTAGTTTGAAATCATTATATTTTATTTTAAAGGATTAACTTTGGAGTTATTTGAAGTGAAAACATGTAGACTTATTTTTGGGGAACATGAATTGACTTACTAGTCCTTACTAGACACTCCTTAGATTTGTGATCTGACTACGCGAACACTGGCTCCCCGTCAGCAAAGCGTGAAATCTGTAATTAACCAATATGTAATTTGAATAATCATTTCATAGGTAACTAGTTGATATAATATATGACCTACCTCCTCATATTGAAACACCCGTCCTCCTCACATTGAAATACCGTCCTCCTCACACTGATAGACCCGTTCTCCTCCCATCGCTAATATCAAATTCTGTTATTCATGAGCATGACTTAATCCAGACGGGATGGCCGAATGAGTTGAGCGTCCGTCTCCTATTCTGGTGGCCAGACGGGATGGCCGAATGAGTTAGACCGTCCGTCTCCCGTGTTGGTAGATTGTGGGGTCGAGGGTTCGACCCCTGGTCGAGTCAAACCAATGACTTAAAAGTTGATACTTGTCACTTCCTAGCCTGGTGCTCGGCATTATTAGGATAGGGCAAGGACTGGTTGGCTCAGTGTCAGGATAATGTGTCTGAGTGGGATATCAGGTCATGGTGGTAGTGGCCTGGTCTTCCAGTGGGGCAGCACTATAAAGTCACCATGAGTGCGCACTGTCACAAGTCGGTACCCGTCCTCATATGAGCTTAGATGTTCTAGGACGTGAAACAACAACAAACAAAACAAACCTATTCTGGTAGATCGTGTGATCACGGGTTCGAACCCTAGTCAAGTCAAACCAATGACTTAAAAATTGATACTTGTGACTTCCTAGCCTGGCACTCGGCATTATTGGGATAGGGCAAGGAGCAGTGGAATGAGGAAGACCAGTCATCCACGATTGAGATTTGCCCTACTTAATCAACTAATCAAAAACAGAGTGCTGAAACAGAAAACAACAAGTGGACGGTAGTTACTCCTGCAGCCCGTTCCTACTCTGTAGCTTATATCACGTGACCAGCAGTCACTGTCAACATAGCGGGCATTAAAGGTGCATATTCCAATGGTCTTGAGTTTCTGACATTTTCCTGAGATAAGTATATTAAATTGATCATTATAATCTACCTTAATTTAAGTTTTAAGTAACTTTTAATTGAAATGGTTACCTTTTGAGATATTTGAAATTCAAACATGTGAAAATAATGTTGGCAAGCACGCCAAAACTCTGATAGCATAGGCTTCTACAGTAACAGGTTCTATTAAATTGCCTCAGTGTTCCCTTCTATGTGGCAATAAATACTTAATAAGTGCGTCAGTATCTCAGCTAGATATGTAGAATCAAATCTAGATAATTGTTTTAGTTTTGAAAACTTGATGCTTCATCGGACTATGCAGCTTTAATAACACGAAAATAATCCTCCCCCATAAAAAACAGCACAGATGGACTATCTAGCCAAAAATTAAAAGAAATATAAGCACAAGATTGTTCAAGGTGCTTACAGGAAATACAAATATTGTAAGCACAAGATTGTTCGCACATGCTTATAGGAAATAAGGAAATTGGAGGCACAACATAAAAACTGCATATTATAAAAGATTTAGTATGGACAAAAATATGACGCTCAGATAAATTGTTTGCATGTAGTTGTAGTTGTCGGAGACACCATATCACATGCACTGTGCTCCGGTTGGGTCTGAAGCCACATTGTGTCTCCGGAACTACATCAGGTGTTATGTGAATAGATTGTCTATTGAGGAGGATCCTCGTGAAGACCTTGCCTGCTATGGAAGGAAGAGAGATTCCTCTATAGTTCCCACAGTCTATTCACTCTCCTTTCTTGTAGATGAATGTATTGCACACACACACACACATATATTTTACCTCGGTAAACAGCCTCAGGCTAGCCTCAGGCTAGGGAGAGGTAAGCACGTCCGGTACCAGCAATTAGCATATACAACTCACGACTGGATAACGTGTCGTTGGGTTGCTCCGGCAAAATTAGTCTACATACAAGCAAATACGCAGTAAGTATAATAAAAACTGTGGTTAGCTTAATTATGATGCATTAGAGCATCAATATGGAAAGTTTAGACTTTCGTTGGTCCAATTTGGACGAGTTATTTGGTTATAAACAACCAAGGATAGAACACTCGAGTGGGTTTCTCGAAGGAACCAAACCGGTCATTAGCGGTTCTGTCAACACCCGGGTCACCGTGTGACTATGGGTAGAGATGTGGGTTTCGCCCTATCTCATGTGGAAATTCTCTCGTACTCTAATAGAGAGTAATGTTGGAGATGCTCCTGGGTTTCTTTTATAGACTCCCCTAGACAAAACTTTTTCAGGCGTTTCTCCGAGTTTCGTAGCATTTTCTCCAACTTGTTGACGTAGTAGTCACAGGTGGGAGAAGTGTGCGGAACAGAGGGATGGGCGGGCCGATACACTGGTCCCGACCCCGCGTAAAGATTTGGGTTTGACCCACAATCCACGCACAAATTTAGCTTATTACGCCTGTGTTATAACGGTATAAACACGTTCTCTAACACCACCAGATGTCCAATTGAGTTTGAAACAACCAAATTGTGACAAATATATATACCAGGACTGACCAAAATCTTTGTTTACAGTTCCTGATGGCCACGAAGCGGAGTAAGCGCGGTGCAGCAGCAGCCGAGGGGCGTGTTCCGAGTGGAGTGGACGAGGAGTACGACTCCTCACCTGTGTTGTCGGCAGGGCCGTCGACACAGCCCCGGGCGCATATCCTCTCCGACCCGGACGAGGACGCAGTGCCTGATGTGCCTGCGCCTCCAGATTGGGAGGCTCGCTTTGCACGGTTGGAAAGCCACATCTTGACTTCCAAATCGCCCGTGTCTCGGAAGCGGCGTAGGCCGAGTGTCCAAGAGGATTCGTATGAGGATTTCTTGGACACAGACTCAGCGGTGGAGCTTAAGGCTCCTCCTCCTCCTTCTCCTAAACGGAGGAAGAAGAAGAAACAGGTGATTTCTTCGGGTGATGAATTCACCAAGGAGCGGGCAGAGACTGGTTTTCGCAAAAAGCGGAAGACTAAGTCCAAAAAGAAGAAGAGGAAGAGGAAATATTCTTCTTCTGAGTCGTCCACTGAGTCTACTTCTACGGAATCAGACTCAGACACCATATATGAAGGGGTCTATGCGGACATTGGCACTAAAGTGGCTAAGAAGGTGGAGAAGCCAAAGGCTAAGCGGGTTAAAACCACTACGCTTATGCGCGAGACCGTGAATGGTCATTTTCGCACGTTCAAACCGGCGGAGGTTATCTCCAAGTTAGGAGATGAGTTAACAGGCATAAAGGGTGTTCCCAACTCCATCATTAAAGAAATGGATCGGGATGTCAATATGACGGATGACCGTAAGAAGTTTGAGGATGTGTTGCACACAGTGCATAAGGCAGTGTTGGCTACCCTAACAGCTATTGTTCCTGTGGCTAATAGGATGCAGAGTGAAAATAAGTTCTCGTCTTTGGCTAAGACAATGGACAAAGGCATTGCAGTGTTAGCGGCGGCAGGTAATTACCTGTCGTATCGAAGATATGAAAATGTCTTCAAGTCAGTTTGCACAGATGCTGGCAAGGAAGTGGCTCGCTCTAAGAAGGTTACCGATAATGAGGGGAAGGAGTTTACGCTTTATCTTGCTCCAGAGCCGATTAAAGGGAAACCATTAGATAACACCAAGATGTTTGGCGGTCAACTACAATACCTCTATAAAGAGGTAGAGACTGCAGCCAAGAGTGGCAAAAACATGGATGGCAAGAAGAAACAGGAAGTTCCTCGTTTAAAAAAGTCACGAGGGGATTTTCGTCCACGACGGTTCACCAGAGGAACCAGACCGTGTTCAAGCTTCGGTCAAGGGTTTCGGGGCCGGGGGCGCTCGCCCAGGCTGGACCGACAACACCGCACGGCCAATAGGCGAGGGTTCAACTCGTCGAGACCTTTCCCCAGGGGGCGGGTCCAAGTAGAGGGTCCAAACACAAACTTTACCCCTGCAGCCTCTAAAAACACACAAACTGTAAGCAAATTTGTGGCTGTATTTAGTAATCATATTTTCTGAGTGGCACAAAATTACTAGTGACCAAGAAATTATAGAAATAGTTTTGGGTTCAAATTCCTTACACAAATTCCTGTACAAGTTTTATACATTTCAATAACATTTGAACGAGAGCACTAACTAAACAGGACATAATTCTTTGAGAAGGAATTATACAAAAGTGACACACTGTTCAGGACAGTTTCAAACATTTTCTCGAGACGAGCCTAATGGTGATGTTCGAATGATCCTGGATTTAACAATCCTTAATAAAAGGGTGGAATATCGACATTTTAAATTCTCTCTATGATACGGCACGAGATCTGATTACACAGATGCGTGGATGGCTAGTGTTGATTTACAGATGCATTATACGCTTCCATAATGGAACATACCGAAAATTTCTTCGATTTATTTGGGAACCAACTCTATGAGTTTACCTGCATGCTGAATGGCTTAGCTTGTGCGCCTCGTTTATTTACTAAATTGCTTAAACCTGTTTTCTCGGTAATGGCGAGGAAGGGTCACATAATGTGTTCCATACATTTGTTCTTTATTATAGCATCAACACAAATTTTTGTGTACATGAAAATTCATTTTTAAACCAACAAAACAACTCAAATGTTTAGGGTTTATTCTGGATACACAGTCCCTTACAGTGTCGATAACAGAACAAAAACTAATTAAGTTTATGACTACAGCGACTCAGCTTATTAAGTTATCAAAGCCAAAAATTAGACAGGTTGCTGTTCTTATTGGCATAATGACATCATATGCACCTGCTGTGTTATATGGGAAGGCCCATATTAAGTCGCTAGAAATAGATAAAAATTTAGCGTTAACACGAACTAAAGGCAATTTTGAGCGAAAGATGTTTATTTCGCAAGAAGGGTTACAGGATATTGGATGGTGGATGCAACATATAGCAAGTTCACCAAATCCAATCCGCATGGCGGAACCTAATACAGTAATTACTACTGATGCTTCGTTAGAAGGTTGGGGAGCTCATCGAGATGGGGTCACAACAGGAGGTAGATGGCTTGATGATGAAAAATCAGACTATATTAATGCACTAGAATTGCGTGCTATTTATCTGGGCTTACGTAGTTTAGTAAAGATAAATAAATCACAGGTTAGAATACTAACTGATAATACTACTGCCATGGCATATATTCGTAACATGGGTGGAACCAAATCAAAGTCTTGCAATCAGTTATCTAAACTGATTTGGAACTGGGCACAGGCTCAACAAGTCTGGCTGACTGTAGCGCATATTCCAGGGTCACAAAATACACTTGCAGATTATAAAAGTAGAAATTTCCATGACCATTTAGAGTGGTCTCTCTCTACACATTTGTTTAACTTCGTTTGTGAAAAATGGGGTACACCTGAAGTTGACTTATTTGCATCACGAAATAATAACAAGTTACCCTGTTATGTTTCTTGGCATCCTGAACCGGATGCTTGGAAAGTAGATGCGTTTGCTATTACCTGGGAAAATAATTATTTTTATATTTTCCCACCATTTAGCATTATCAGCCGAGTAGTGAGAAAAATCGGCTTGGAAGGGACACATGCGATACTGGTGGTGCCCGATTGGGACACGCAACCTTGGCTGCCAGCAGTTTCACAACTGGCAAAAGATCGTATACGATTCCCAAGAAAACTCGGGAATCTGACGCACCACGGACCGCTAGTGGTTCACGGCGACGTGTCAATGACGCCCCTATTGGCATTCCTTTTCTAAGGAAGCAGCTACAGCAATTTGGATTGGACAGAATTACTGAGGATAGGATAGTATCGGATGCCTGGAGGCCAGGAACTGTCAAAATGTATACAACCTATTTAAAGAAATGGGGTGTACATTGTTTGTTAATGAAAGTTAAGCCAACAAATCCAAAGATTTCACAAGTAGCTCGGTTTCTTCGTTCTCTAGAGGATGAAGGACTTTCCTTTGGATCGATTAATGCGGCGAGGTGTGCGTTATCAATTATATTACCTAGAATTGATGGCGAAACAGTTGGAAAACATTATGTTCTTTGTTATTTACTTCGTTCAATTTATCAAAGGAATCCTCCAAAACCAAAGTATAGTCGGTTTTGGGATGTTTCTATAGTATTTAAGTTGTTTCAGGCTTGGCCTCACAACTCGTGGTTAGATATAAAACAGTTAGGTTTTAAGGTCGCGGTCCTGTTATTGTTAGTAACCGGACACAGAGGACAGACGATTGTTGCTTTATCCTTAACTGGATTAGAAATAGACAAGGAACAAGCTACGTTTGATTTAGAAAAATTGCTTAAATCGAACACGTTAGGTGACCCTTTATCAACGGTTCACTTAGACTGTTTTCCGAATGATCGGAAATTATGTGTTGTGTCGGCCATACGGGCTTATATATACAAGACAAAGGATTTACGTGCATCACAACAACTATTAGTGAGCTTTATAAAGCCACATAAGGCGATTTCACGAGACACACTTGCCAGATGGACAATTACGGTGTTGAAATTGGCTGGAGTGGATACGAGTAAATACTCTTCCCACTCAACTAGAGGAGCCATGGTCTCCAAGGCACGGGTGCTTGGTATTTCTGTGAAAAGAATACTAGCGCATGCAGGCTGGAAGACGGCTAAGTCGTTTGCAAAACATTATAATAAACGACTAGAAAAGCCTACCGGCGTTGCAAAGCGTCTTCTCGCCAACTAACAAGAATAGGTGAGAACAAAAATTTAGAATGTTATAATAATAAGAAAGAATGATATTAAGGATAAAAATGAATTATGTAAAGGTCTCCCTAGCCTGAGGCTAGCTGAGGCTGTGTTTCGAGGTAAAATAGTATAGTTATACGATCTTACCTTGGTACAGATGATGGATAACTGTTGTTTTACCGAGGTATAAGCCTCGGATAGATGTGGGCTCCCGCCACACCCTGCCACATCTATTCCGTTGGTGTACCTTTTCGGTAAAGTAATAGTATCCATTGTTTGAAAGTCATTTTTATCCTCAATAAGTAGGTTAAGATTGCTGGTACCGGACGTGCTTACCTCTCCCTAGCCCACATCTATCCGAGGCTTATACCTCGGTAAAACAACAGTTATCCATCATCTGTACCAAGGTAAGACTCGTATAACTATACTATATATATATATATATATATATATATAGTATGTATAATGAATTATGCAGATATAAATAGGCGGAGTATCGTTATTATTATTATTATTATTATTCCATCATGTTACTTCGATATATTATTATTATCCAATCGCTGACTTGCCCGGATTTGCCCCGGTTGCCCACTAATAGCACCACCACCGGGCGCTTTCCTCTGCTAATCTGCGTCAAGAGAAACCTGAAGCTGAGAGACATTAAGACTGACTCATGGACATCACTCTCACAGCAGAGAGCTAAATGGAGAGCGGCAGTCAAGTAATGAAAGCAGTCTTTGTCGCATCGCGACCGACAGCATGATGATGATGATGATATATATATATATATTATATATATATGTACCACTGTATTCTAGCCGGTTAACGCCTTGGGCGTTTAAATTGGCAAAATACTGAAGTGGGGGGGGGAGGGGGGGGGGGGTTATTACCCACACATGGGCCTTTAAGGGGTGGATGTTACGAAATATTGGCCAAGTTGGGGGGGGGGGGGGGTTGTCAAGCCACACATGGGTGTTAACCACGAGAATACGGTATATAATTTATTATGTGGATATAATTTAACGGCACCCCCTTAATGTTTCTTTATAACCAAGTAACTTCCATGTTATTCACTGCGGAGCGGGCATTCTCTCCTCTCTGCCTCGTCTACACCGCAAGCCATCTGTCACTTGGCTCATATATACACATCACTGACTAGTTTAGAGTATTCAGCGAATTCTGCACCCTTTCAACCAATCAGAAGAAGGAACGACATTCACACTGAGCCTCGGACACCAACACACATACGCGCGCACACCCTCACACACACACCCGCACACACCCCTCCACACACACTCTCACACACACATATTCACTCACACCCACACTCACCCACCCACCCACACACTCACACACACATTCACCACACATTCACACATCCTCAACTTATCCCACACACACCCACACCAAGGGGCGTAGCTAGACCATTAACGATGTGTACTCCTAATTTCGGCAGGGGGTTTAGGGGGCCGCTTAAGCTTAAGCTGGTGGATTTTACACATTTTAGACTTGAGTTTTCGACACTCCGGACTACTACATGCCTTCTCTCTCTCTCTCTCTCTTTTTTGTTGTTGACAAAATGATGTGGACGTTTTGGCGTATGCGCGTATGCGCGTATGCCTAGCTACACCCCTACACATACACCCACACACCCCTCCACACACACGTTCACAACACACACCCAGACCCTCACCCCCCCCCCTTCACGCGCACACTCACACACATACCTTCACACATCCACACACCCCCACCCCTCCACACACACTCACACACACACACACCATCACACATCCACACACCTCCACACCCACCCGCAAACCACAGACATCGTTACACAGTACACGATCACACCCAACCCCTCTCACACACACTCCTCTCACACGCACTCACACACTCCCACTCACACTCACTGGTCACTCACTCACACCTTTATCTTACACTGCACATCCCCCTCACACCCTCCTCTCACTCTCTTTTCTTTTCCTCACTGTCTCGCTCACTTCACCCCTCCCTCGCTCGGCTCTCTCGCTCTCCCTGACTGCTCTAATACTCACACCTACGCAACTGACGTCCACTCTCGCCTGTCTCTCTCCTCGCTCATAGCCTCTCCTTTCCCCGCTCTCATGTTAGCTCTCTCACATACTCTCCCAACACACACACATACACACACTCACACACACCCACACCAACACCCACACACCCATACACTCACACACATCCACACACCCCCACCCCTCCACACACACTCAGACACACACAACCCCACACAGACACTCACACAGAAACTCACACACATACACACATCACCCCTCCACACACACACTCACAAACACACACATCCACGCACACTCACACGGACACACACTCACACACACCGCCCCTCCACACAGACTCACTCACACACACACTCACACACCCCTTCACACACACTCTCACACACACTCACACACACCCCTCCACACACTCTCTCTCATACACACACACTCACACACACTTACACACTCTCACACCCACACCCACACCCACACACCCCTCCACACACACTCACACACACACACACTCACACATACATACACACTCTCACACACACTCACACACACCTACTTGATTCATGAGCCTCTCACTTTGTAACATGTACTTGTGCACAGTACAAAACTGTAAGACTTTCCTACACTATGTAATTCTTTGTTTTGTTATTCATGTAGAATCAAATGGTTCTGGTAACTTATCCAACAGTTTGCACTGTAGTGTAGTCAATTCATTTCAATACAATAAAGTTTATTTCAACATCCTCATTATATATGTAGTGGTCTGCACTGACCTCTCAGGCAGGTAACCACATAGACAGGTAGGCGTGGGGAGTGTATTGATATCAGGGGAGCCTAGGTGGTGTAATGGTTAGCACACTGGCCCGGAATGCAAAGAGATGTGGGTTCGAGTCCCGCTCTAGGCACGGTATTTCCCATTTTCATCACCCCCACGACACTGGTTGCCGTGATCAGGATCCTGTACAAGCTATGCGCTGTATGGTTGTTGAACCTACCCTGTGTATGTATGTGTTAGTGCATTGCCTGTATGTATGTAATTGTAAGCATTACAAGACTTACAATTCCAGGGGGACGAGTGTAGTGGTCTGCACTGACCTCTCAGGCAGGTAACCACATAGACAGGTAGGCGTGGGGTGTGTATTGTTAGCTGGGGAGCCAGGTGGTGTTATGGTTAGCACACTGGCCGGAGTGCAAAAGAGAGGCGGGGGCGAGTCCCGCTCTCCCACATGGCGTCTGTTTTCCCATTTTCATCACCCCCACGACATATAGTTACACATGGCAATACAATGCAAGAGTACTTCACAAATTAAGCCCTTCTATGCTGCTTTTGCTATTCTTATTTAATGGTTTTTAAATTGGGGGGGGGGTGTGGGGGGGGGGGGGGGTGGGTGAGAGGGGGGTGGTGGTGGTGGAGCGGGGGGGGCCCCCAAAGTCTCCTCTGTATCAGTAATCAGTAGATCTAAAGAGATACGGGGAACATGTATTATAAGTAGGACTGGGCAACGATTGCTTGGCTCAGTATCAGGCTATGACTGAGTGGGATATTATGTCCTTGTACTGATGGCACTATATCCCTGTGAAACAGCACTATAAAGCAACCCCGAGTGTGCACCAATCACAGCTCGCTATCCGTCCTGATATGACACCAGGGGCCATATGCAGGAGTCAGTGTTAGCGAGGAAAAACGGTGTTTGGCGGGAATTCCGGTTTAGCGGCGAAAAATGGTATGCACGAGTCAGTGTTAGGCCTAACACCAAAGGCTTAACCGGTGTTACCTTACCCCTAAAATATATTAGGTTTAGCGAGTTTATTAGGCCCAAATCTATTCAATGCTGTCATATTTAACAGAATTACATACGCAATAAGTGAAATTTGATCAATTTAACCCTAAATTTGAAGCTTTATTAAGGCTACCGCCGCATTGGCGGCGATATTAATAGTTATATTTTCGAATCGACGAACGTAAAGTAAACAAATCGCCGCCACCGCTTCGACGTCGACATCCATACTGGCCGACGTCTACGCATTGGCGGCAATGTATTAGCGATTTGTTTACTTTACGCTCGTCGATTCGGAAATATAAATATTAATATCGCCGCTGTTACGGAGACAGCGTTAATATTGCTTCGAATTTAGGGTTAATTTCCTCAAATTTCACTTGTTGCGTATTTAATTCTGTTAAATATGATAGCATTTAATAGATGTAAGCCTAATATATATGGGTACAGACGCAGAGGGATTTCCCAAATCTATAAATAACTTCACGTTTAGCTATAATGAAAGTGTTACGCGCTCCTGCATACGACTTGACACAGTTCCCGATGTCGGCGATAGCTAACCGGTAATAGGCTGTAACACCAAACCCCACTAACACTGACTCCTGCATACGGGCCCAGATGTTGGTTGAAGAGAAAACCCCAACCATCGGCTGACCTCAATCACAGCTTGCTTTCCGTCATGAAATGACCTTAGATGTTGGTTGAAGGGAAAACCCCAACCATCGGCTGACTGGTTGGTTGGTTGTTGGAGTTTTACGTCCTGACAACAACTAAGGTCATATTAGGACGAGTACCGACTTGTGACAGTGTGCACTCATGGTGACTTTATCATGCTGTCCCACTGGGAAATCAGGCCGCCGTCACCATGACCCAATATCCCACTCAGTTACATTATCCTGACACTGAGCTAAACCAGTCCTTGTGCACTAGGCTAGGAAGTGACACGTATAAATTGTTAAGTCATTGGTTTGACTCCACTGGCAACCGAACTCACGACCTTCCACACACGAGGCCTGCGCTCTACCGATTAGGCCACCGCGCATGGTTTGCCGACTGGTGCTAACCTTGTAATATTGTGTCATTTCAGAGACGTAAAGCCGGACAATGTGTTATTGGATGAGGAAGGTAAGTGAATTAGCTAAATATTAATATTCAAGAATGAAAGATGAAAGAGTTTTTATATTTACCAATTAACGTTAATCAAATCAGGCGTGGTGTTCTCTGGGGCGCAGTGGTTAGAGTGTCTGACTTTTTTCTAGGTCGCACTCCTAATCTGAAGGTTGGTTGTTCGATTCCGCATGCCACCCAACTCTGCCAATTTGTATTTCCACCGCTGTGTATAACTTACAGCGTCATCAAAGGCCGGTTGCTCTCATACTATGTCTATGTGGTGTGGGATGTTAAAATTCCTTGGGTCGGTAAAAGTGTAGGCTCGGGCTTTCTCTCGACAAACTGTCTAATGGTGAAAACAAGTCTATTCAGACTTATCCATGATAGGCAGTATAAATCTTCAAGTAAAAAAATGTATATGACTACAGTTGGGTAGTTCTAATCCATTCTTATATGACCTTAGATGTTGCTAGAACATAAAACCCAAAGAACAGCGAGTTAGGTATGGGTGATAATATAATCAAAACAAGGAGAGTTGAAACCTGACTTCTGGCATTTTTTCGCGATTCACTGACAGTGCTAAATCTATGAGACATGATCCGCGTTTTCACAGAAATTCGCCGTCGGTGTAATAATCTCGGCTTGTTTTCCGGGTTTTTTTGCGGACCACTTTCATCCCTAAATATTCATTTTGGGTTTACGCTGCCTTTGAATATGTCAGTCATATGTTTAGTCCCTCCCAGACAGAACCCAAATTTGCAGTGACTAACATTTTATTTAGATGTTCCTTTTAATTAAAGTTCCGTCCTGATATGACCTTAAATGTTGCCAGGACGTCATCATCATCATGCTTTTGGTCACGATGCGACAAAGACTGCTTTCATTACTTGACTGCCGCTCTCCATTTAGCTCTCTGCTGTGAGAGTGATGTCCATGAGTCGGTCTTAATGTCTCTCAGCTTCAGCTTCAGGACGTAAAACTCCAACAACCAACAAACTTTAATTAAATTTTGGATGGGTTCTTTTTTTTAAAGTTTTTCTCTTTACAGTGAAGATAAGCTCAGATGTTTTATTTCCCGTAATGATTTAACAAAAGATGCCTGCATTTAATCAAAATCTGCAGATGATTAAGAGCGATTAACTTTCCGTTCATTTTCAGTCGAGTACTGAAAGCTGCATAGTCCGATGAAAACATCAAATGTACATTAATTAAAGTTGCATGGTCCGATGAAATTTTTTTTTTTCAAAACCAAAATACTTATCAAGATTTTGTGTTCTATATATCCAACTTAGATACTGGTGCATTAGCTAAGGAGTTGTCACAGCAAGTACAGTATAATCAGTGAATTTATTACCCCATCCCCTTGGATACTAAAGGCCCTGTCACATTACGGCGTATGGCGCGAGCGTATTGAAAACCTACGTATGTCCTGCGCGTGCCGGCCTATGATGACCTTTGGTGACCTATCGGGTGTTTTTGAGCATATGCATAACCTATGAGGAGCGTACGAGGAGCGTATGAGAGCGTACTGTGACATTTTTTGATGGTTTTGATTGGCATATGGAACGTATGCGTAGCGTATGCGTAGCGTATGCGTAGCGTATGCGATGCGTAGCGTATGCGTAGCGTATGCGTAGCGTATGCGTAGCGTATGCGTAGCGTATGAGTCAAGATCGATGTCGAGACCTATGGCATACGCTTGGAATACGCTGTGCATACGCTAGGAGTACGCTCCCATACGTAACTCGTAGGTTATGCGTATGCTACATACGATAGAGATACGCTAGAGATACGCCGGTGACGCAAGTTGAGCATATGAAAAACCTATGCCGGCATACCCCTAGCGTACGAGGAGTGTACGCCGGCGTATGAGGAGTGTATGCCGGCGTATGAGTAGCGTATGAGCAGCGTATGGGCCATACACCCTCATAGGTCGAGATTTTTTTAGCATGCACAAAAGAATTTGGACGGACGGATTTATGAAAGCGTATGGCGGCGTATGCCTCATACGCTTCACATAAGCCAGCATCTGGCGGCATCTGGTCGCGTATGAGTCGCGTATGAGTAGCGTATACGGCGTATGCCGACATATATGACGTACCGCGCCTACGCCGCCATACGCTCCCGCAAAAAACCCTAATGTGACATCCCCTTTACTTTGCCACAGCCATAAACGGAAGAACACCATTAACCAATTAGATCAATCTCATGGCCTCATTAACCATCAGTGGAAAATACCAGGATACCAGTCTACATTTGAATTAGGTCATCCTACATCACGTGGTCATCGCGAGACGTCAATACACGTTACAGCTAGAGGACTTTTGGAAAGCTTGTCAAAAGTATTTTGGCTTCTTTCAGCTCAAATTGCTTCAAAATTAGACATTCTTCATCAAAATTACTCAGGACTAATGATTAGTAGGTTATAACGATTAATTTGATATATTTATTTTAAAAATATAACAAAAATTCAAACGCCATCGGACCATGCAACTTTAAGTCAGCGATGAAAGATCTCCGCGATTTTCGCGGATTTCCGGGATTTTTCAATCTCGCAGCACCATCAGCGTATACTAATATGTGGTGCAGACGCTGCAGCACTATTAGCGTATACTACTAATAAATGCTCCAAACGCCGCAGAACTATCACCATATACTACTAATACATGCCTCAAACGACGCAGCACTATCAGCA